>JAECUM010000727.1:0-220238 GCA_016617855.1 Megalonaias nervosa
CACATAAGTTTGTTCCGAAGAACATACAATAATGTGTTCAATTTGCTTTCAGCAATTCCGACAAGTCTACATGTATAGAAAATATCTGTGTGAAATATGACTATTTTATCACTAATAATTCCTATATATGTTGAAAATTCGGCATTAATGGAAGCATAGTTTGTAATGTTAAAAAGGTTAGTTTCCATTTCTATGTCTTATGTTATCTTATTTGTAAAGTACTAAAGATATGCTATCATAAGCCACATCAAATGATCTCAAAAGAATTAAATTAAAATATTTTTAAAGATTGCAACACTTTTGCTTCCTTTCTTTACGAGTTGTATTAAATATACTTTACTCTTGGAAAAAAATTAATATAAAAAAAACCAAATTCTTCATCCTTACATTCTTTTTGTATTAATCTATGTACCTTTTTGTATTTACCAATGTGCTAATAATAATTCACATGCATTAATAATGAAAACCATATTGAAGAAGCAGGTCGTCATTTAAATGTAAACTCTCTCTCTCTCTCTCTCTCTCTCTCTGTTAATTGACCAGTACTATAAAGTTCATATCGTTGCTATTCAAACGTTCCTTTCACTATGTGACATACGGACTGAACTAGTTCAAACTGATTTTAAGTGTACAAGAAGCGTGGCATTCTTTCTCCATTTATGTCACCCTAAACGTAGAGCATAAACGCAAACTAAATGGTAGTCCCAGTTCGTTGGAATTTATATCAAAACTAAACATATTTCAGAACAATGATTGTTGTCAATGAACCGCAAGTAAAGCTGACTGTTGTATCTATTTCGAAACTTTGGTTAATAAACTAACAGTTGCAACAAAGATCTCATGATCCTGGTACTGAAGGATTTGTTGTCCACCCAAGGAGACATATAACTTATAGTAACTTCATTTCTCTCGCGCATAACGGCTCACAAAATGATGAAATAAACCGAATCGTACATTACTGTAATAAAACAATTCAGGTACAAGTTTGTACTTTTACCAGACGAAGCAGGATAAACGTATAATCTATAATTTAAAGTGACTACATTATTCATTGCACGTACATAAAACATGCCTTTTGATATTTTGATTTTCATTACACATGACTGGAACTTAACGAGGATCAGACCTAACACGTTCTGTTCAGCTGACAAATGTCCACAACCTATAAACTAACTTCTATCTAAAGTAAATTCAATAAGAAAGCTTACTCCAGATCTAGCCAACGACAATCTATATCGACCTACACACCAGGCCAACCTTTAAGAGAAAGTATAAAGGCATACCTAAAATATGAAGACCTGTACAGTTTTGAATATTTTCGTGCTCTTTTCTACAGTATATTACAACTGTCCCTTTATGGTATTTCTTGACGACTACTCAAGTTATGCAGTACTTAATATTATTAATTCCCTATCTGCAAAAGCCGTCAGTGATGCAGAGAAGTTTATTAGAACAATTAGAAAAGCAATAAATGGGGTTCATGCAGAACATAACAGTTGGAAACAAGAAATGTACAACTCTATGCCCAATCAAAGAGCCACATCTCATTTAACAACCAAAAGAACTTCCGCCGAGATGCTAATGGGACGAAAATTTGGAACTCCCGAGCATACAAATCAAACCACAGGATATAACTAATCTATAAGAATCGACGATGAGAAAACAGAAAAGACAAAGAGTAAAGAGATCAAATTTCAAAGTTTAGGCAACATTATGTTTAAATATAAAAGTGAAACTAGTTATCAACACCATTCTACCCAACACCATACGAAGTTGCCACGAAAATGTGATTAATGAAGACAGAGAGAAATGATCATTATATGACTAGAAATTCGTCATTCTTCAGTACGGTAAGCAATCTCAAAAGATGCCACCATCAGATAACCAAACATATGATTCAATCAGTCGTAGGGAAGCATGTGAAACAAATCGAACAGCAGATTTGCGATTCAGAAGATCAACACGAGTAAGAAAACCGACTTTCTGCCTAAAGAATTATATCTTTGCAAAATAAGGCAAGCTTTTGGAAGCATTACCTACATAGAGTTGATCTGATATTTGGCTTATAAATAATTCAGTACGTTGCAACTGTAAGCACAGTTATTAACAATAGCGCGTATATGTCATCAAGTAGTAATTAAGCTTGACAATGTGAATTTTAACCCTACATCATTCAAAATTATCAGGACTAAACATAGAGAACTGTAAATATACATTACCCAATGCTATTGTGACCATTTTGTAAAATGTCAGAAAATCGGCAAGTGAAAGTGATTACGTGCATAACTTCATGTGTTGTAAATTTTCAATCAATAGCAAATGTACGAGGTCATTATGATAGGTTTAAAATTTATAGATTTTAAGACTGAAAGAAAAGGAGGGTTATAGTGTTCTAGACAATTTCCTTCTGCTGAATCAGCAACCCAGAAATCATAGATAAGGCTGATATAGGCTTGATAAGTGAATTAGTTCTAGTATGCATGCCATGCAGAAAACACTTGTCTGTAGAAACATGTCCTTGGCTCTCATAAAAGAAAATTCAAACATTACACAAGGGAGTGTATCAAGGACTCGTAGCTACTGGAGATCGATGTTGGTGCATTCTACCCAAATTGGATTGCCGTTGTCATTCATAAAAAGTCAAAAGAAAACCACATGCTCCACGAGTCATTAAGGGACATTGAAAACGCGAGCTAAGGTGTAAAGCTACGGTTCCATACGTCCTCTTTACCACAGATATGTTCTTCTTTTTGGTCCTCAAATCTCTGTACAGATACTGATACAAATGCAACCACTCTCCGGAGTGTTGTCTTTGTTGAAAGTTCAAATATGGTAACCCTATGTAACACTGAAATTTGAAGGAAAAAAGACTACGCTGGCAGCAGTTGTGTTAAAATGTATCAACAGACGAGATGGCCAGTTTGTGTCAGTCATCTACTAATGTTATGGCAAACCCAGAAAAACCGGCAAGAGTTCTTTCGCAGCTTGCGTGGAGGGGCTGCCTATGAATTTCTTGAAACGGAAAGTTTAGGCAGGCTTCTTCTACGCTCGGATCAGCAAATATCCTACCTATTAGTTTCACTATCGTAAGCTGGCAACTTTGTTTTTTTTTTTTTTCCGTATCCTCCTGCCAAGCCCGAATGCTTGGGGCCTTAGGATATATATTACGTAGCATTGGGGGATCAGTGAACCATACCCTATATTTCATAATATGGCAGAAGCTGTGAGTGACCTTGATATTGATGAACCACTTGGGCTGGCAGCCAAGCCATAAGTCACTACGACGAACATTAATGAAACAGCATTATATCAGTGTGACCGACTGTCTGAGCTAGTAGTTTTTGGAGCTGTCAATGAATACATTAAGCCCTTACGTAGAGACAGCCGTGGTGTGGCGAGCCCTCAAGGAACACGGGAAACTACATTCAGAAGCATCCGACAAGGCCAACATACTGAATCCTCAAAACCAGTCGACCTGTCCAGCCCACACGGAGATCGTTACCTACCAATGCCTGACATCCAATTTACCGAGGAAGATGTATGTAGCTTATTGCGAAAAATTAACCAACAGAAGGCCATTTTACCAGACATGGTTCCAGAAAGCAAAGACCAAGCAGAAGAGTGTACACCATACTTGAGCTATATTTACAACATACTTGAGCTATATTTACAAGAAGTGCCTCTTGACAGGTTATGTCCCTGATGTGTGGAAATCAGCAAATCTCACGGTGATCTTCAAAAACGGAGAGCGATTCAAGGCCGGCAGTTATCGATCTGTCTCTCTTACATGTATCTGCTGAAAATGCTCGAACACTTCATAGTCAGTCACATGATGTATCATCTACATCATTTCAGTATCCTAACAGACTGCGAACACGGTTTCCGTTTCAGACGAAGCTGTGAAACACAGCTCATAACCCTTATGGATGAGTTCGCCAACTGCAATGGTGGATCATCACCAGTGGGAATCACATGAATCCCGGTGAACCAAGTCACAGCAGATCAAGTTTTACAAGATAATGAACAAAATAGTGGACATACCCCGTGGACAAGTACTTTACCCTATAGACAAACGAATACAAATCACAGGAAGACGTTCATAATGAAGTCAGCATCAGCAAACTATTTAAAGTTGAGGTTCTATCCACGTACATTTGGGACTTGGAACAAAGTACCATCAACAATTGCAGAAGCTCCTCACTTGGTATTTTACAAGCAGAAGCTTTCCAACATCACATTCTAGTGCACCATTCAGCTAGAAGTAAAACCTAGTGATTCTCATGGCTGTGCCGGTTTAAGTTCAATTATCTCATCGCCGCCACGGTAGCCCGATTGATCTAAGTATGAAGGGATGTAAACGTAGACTGACACTCTTCTGCTTGCTTCTACCTTTCCTATCATTATTCTTCTTTCTGTATTATCGCTCCCTTCCTTCTTATATTCTTGCTAAGACAAACGCCCGAACTTTTCATATGGAGTAGATGTCTACACCACCGTTTCCAAATACCTCAGAAACCCGCATTACCACGGAGTAGTACTGGTCGACCTTGAGTTTGGATATACGATGATTGCTAAACAATTGATAAGAATGGAATCATCCTACATATGCCATCTGAACTGTAACCGTCTCAGTGCCAAACTTGAGGTTGGAGGAGCGATCTGGTTCAAACTACCTCTTGTCTTCCGATTTTAATGGAAGTTACGATGAACGTGTCCGCAAAGATAATTGAAGAATTCCAAGCTGTGCAGACTTAGTACGTATCAACGTAAGCGCAATTAGCGGCTCGATTATCTCAATGAATCACAATGAAACAAAGCAAGATAAAGAGTTGGTTAAACACAACACTTCAAAGAATATGCATGTGCGCACGAACTGGTGACTAGTGAAAAACTAGGTGACGACCCACAGTTCGATGACAATCCCAAGCTTTCTGACTTCTACCACCCTCACTCGAACACCCAAAACACGAGATGACGTTTGCTGTTAGAGGGCTCGCCACCGAGAGCTATATGGCCTATAAAGGTTTATTACTTGACAGTTAAGGACATTTTTCGCTAGCAAATTGGAGTGGCATATATTTATTTCTAAACCGTGAAAATACTATGTATACTAAGCTCGCGGCAATATATTACATTCCACGAGGTTAGTGAAAGGGTGTGACAGCGGCCAAAAGGCTGGCAGAGGCAAAGTCACACAAGATGTTGTCATGGCGTGGCTCAATAATCAGGTTATGAGGTGGATTTGATGTTCCAACCCTTAACAGGGTATACCAGGTCAACCTCTTGCGTTTGCTGCACAAGTCTGGGATAAACGCGTACAAGTACGTGTTCACCGTAGTTGACGTTGCCAGTCGTTACAATAGACTAAACCAGTGCCCATAAAGAAGGCTGCCAAATTCTCTGAAGTGTTGGCACTTATCAACAAGCGGGCGGGGGCCGATAATGTGGCCAAAAACTGGTGCAGGATGACACCAGTCCGAAATATATGGGCTCTGTGTCACAACTCTTGGCCTAGCGCAACGTGCAGGTGAAGCATGGCAAGGTTGGCATCCACCATGCGCAGAGCATTGTGGAGAGATTACCGTGTTCTTGTCGAACGGCTGTTAGAGCACCAGTACGCAAGGAGATGTTGCTTGCGAGAGCAAGACTAGCTCTGACTGGGTGAGGCAGCTGGCTGTCGTTAAGGCAGCCATTAACTGTGAGATATCAAGACTCTTAGGTAACAGGTCTGTTTATACCATTCGCGCTACGTCTGTGCTGTCAGCGACGTCTGTAGTGTCTGTAATGTGACTGGTTAGACAGAAGGAGTAATAACTGCCATAAAAGTTCCTTATGTGAAGTAACTATGTGCACTTGGAAAGCTAAAAAGTGGGCAACGCTGTGAAACCGACTGTGAATGGTATCTAATAGGGTATATGCTGGCTGAGAGGTTTGTCATCCCAGGCCAGCCATCTGTGTACCGTATATCTGGAGGTACTATAGATTGTGCCTGAGGGTACTCTGTTATAACCTAGGGACATTCTCGGCCTAGACTGAGGTAACACTCCTCTTTGAAAAATGAAGAAAGAACGGCTGGGGTGTGTTGGTAGCCAGCTCAACCTCATCTTTGGTGCCATACAAATACGTATGGCAAAATATTTTGTAGACCTAATATATCCAGCTCAGCAAGAGCAGGAAATTGAAGTATGCATCGTATTGCATGACATTGCATTTGTCTCAACCACCAAATAAGGTGAAAGGTTCACTGCAAACCCTTGGCACAGCTGATTACAGGTGCCTCGAAGAGTAATGGCAAATCCCTGAACTTCTTAAGCGACTGGCGAACGTCGTTCTTGACTTCTGGAGTAAGTGCCAATTCCATTTGCTTCTGTAGCATGGCGCGATGCTATCTACAAACTCCTCGAACTTCTTGGTTATGTAAGCCATGCCTATATTTATCTAAGGCCACTGAGCTCATTAAGATTGTCCTCGGCCGAAACATAGTGTTCTTAGCGGTACGGTAGTAGCTGAATTCTTGTGTCGCAATGTCTTCCTGTGCTATCCACTTTTTCGTGTCCAGAGGAGAAAGGTGCGCACTATTTATTCTGTCGATTCCCATTTTTGTGGTGGACGATGCGTACAGCACCATCTGGTGATGTAACTCAGATCTGTGAGAACCGCTAGGTACAGGTAATACCTTATATTGTTTTCTACCACTGCTCATAAGAATCCTTTGACTTCCCGGATTTCCAGCTGGTCTGCCCACGAAATGTTGTACATCTTCAGGCGGAGGCCCACAGACGCCGCTTTTATGACAATAAGCGCTAATCTTCGCCTATAGCTTTTTGTTGGCGGTGATGACCAGCACGTGTCTTTTCGGGATAAATATTGAATCATACAGGTTGGATTCTTTTCCTGTGTCACGGTGCAGATCATCCCGTTTGATTTGTATGAGCAGGATGTCGGTGTACGTACTGGAGGCGTTCCTGTCTGCCATACCTGGCCTTCATGCTGGTGTAGCAGAAGCTATCCATCAACAGCTTGCTAAGGTCTGAGATCGACATCCCTATGTATATGGGCTCATTGAGCTTCAGGTTGGCCTTTTGCTGTGGATTGCGACATGCTTGCCATTAAAGACCTTCCATGTCTGAAATGCAACCATGTAGCACGGCTTGTCTTCCACGACTTCCAGCATAACTAGGTCCACCAAGATCTGTTTTCGCAGGGATTCTTTAGCCTTCCCGAACATATTTGTTCACTAATTTGAAGCGTCTTTCAAACTCATTTGTAACCTGCTTTATCAAATCGGTGTTGAGCTGAATGAACATAGTCATCCAGCAAATTTGTTCAAACTCTAATGCCCGGTGCAATTTCATCTCTCGCATCCCTAGACATGTATAGAGCTATTTTTTGTTCAGTGGACTACGAATCGCTCTTTTTGTGCAAGTTGGCGATTAAATTCGTGCTTTCAGTGAATCTGGACCCCAAGTGGTTCACTGAACCATGATGATAGTCGCTCGGTCAATATACGAAATGCCTCAAGGGTCAGCAAGTAGACGCACATGAAACTGCATGGATAATAGCGTTTATCTTGAGATCTCTATGGTCACTTTGAGTACAGGAAGGTTTTCTATTCGCATTAATCTCACTTTTGGTATGCTCTAAAATGATCGAAGTTGTTGGCGAGTCAACTGTTTGGCTTCATAAAACTCAGACACATCGGGTTGCTCTATTTTAAACTAATATCAAAAGCTCAAGCCTAGTGAATTGTAATAGTGGACCGAGTCAAGACTGTAGACCTTGATCCATGTCATGAAAGGTTTCAAAGACGTCTGCCAGTGACAGACCTCAGGTAGGGGTTTTGGTAGTCTCCCAGGTTTTGTCAGCAGAAACATCTTTCACATACTCTTCGGATGTCAATAGCCATTTTAGAAATGCTGGCGTGGACGTGTTAACTATAGAAAGCCTCCACAGTGGGAAGCTGTTTTCTCCTAACTGCTTCCAGTAACTTGCCAATTCATGCGAACAGACGACTCGTAATGCAGTGTACCTCTTTAGGCATACTCGTGGCCGGCTTATCAAGGCATAAACTGCATTCTGTCGATAAACTGCAACTGCCGCAGTGCAAATGTAATGTGATCACTGCGCTTCAAAGAAGATGTGTCGGTGTAGACCAAGAACCGCCACTACATAATAGCCATAGGATACTAGAACTTGAATGCCAGGGCGTTATCTGGGTTTAAGCTGTACGCATGTTACACATGAGCATATGGGATACCATGGCAAGACTCGTATTTCTCTGAGGTGTTAGTTATTCAAAATGTTGTCTGCGGGGGTAGTGTTGTTTATATATACACAGCCCAATGTTAAAAGAAGACAAAATATGGCTTTTATTACTATTAATTTTACTATAACTGGGGTATGAATGACAAACGTTTAACAAGTTAATATTAACATGTCACCCGTACTATAGTTTAAATGACTCTTTCAAGTTGGGTGTATCATGGGCACTGTTCCGACTTGGCTGAATGAACAGATTTCTCATTGAAATCACTGGTATAATATTAATAAGATGCTGACGGTGCGACTAGACGAACGAATATATCACCGTATGAACGATTTGGTTGGACCATTACAACAAAACGGTCCCCATTCTGGGACGGTTATACTGCTGGTGTCGGCTGGTCGGCTGGTGATTTCGGTACGGCCAGTGATGAATGTTGTATATCCATTGCAGTGGATGGGACGGAGAATGATGAACTCTACAGAATAGCATTCGAGATAAGACCAACACTGAAGTAACAGAAGATGACAGTAAAGATAAAGAACCAGAAATGGAAGAGGAATTGGATGAGGAATCCGAGTTGACGACCGGATTACAATGGAGGAATTCATAACTTTATTTGATAAATCCGATGATGAGTTCTTGGTCTCTGTACCAGATGACATTAGACAGTCACGTTTATAGGATACTTTGAATATCAAACATGTCGAATTTACTTTGTTTATTATAATACTTTTGGAATTAATATATTATTAGATATTGTGAATCACATCACTCTGGAATACAATTTTTATACCCCAATGTGACAAAAAATTCGAAGCATGAATTTTTCATATATAAATTGATTAAAAATGTTAAGAATTATGGATTTCATTACATATAGATTCACATATTGTGAATGTTCAGTTTATATGTACATACTCAACTCATTAACACAAATATATTTATTCTACATTTTTTTTTCTTTATTTGTCCTGTCTATCCATCTATCCAGCGTGGCCTGTTTATTTTTCTGCGGGTGCGACTCCGAATCTTTGACCACACGTCACCCCTTGCGGATGGATTTGACTTGCAAAAAAGACACCTTGACTTAGAGGAGGGTCTTAGGGAAATTCTCCCTTTGAAATACTTACATGGGGCATGGGGCGATTTGTAGTTAAATTAACTTATAAGCGATTATATACAGTACATGTGCAGAAGGGTGAAAATTGGACTTTTATTTTTTATTTTTTTTATTGTACCTATGATTCTTATCTCCTAGCCACTTTTTGCTTCTGATCTGCAACTTATCATACTTTCTGCAAAGGTTTATCTGTCTGTGTGCAGTTTAGACCATTCTTCTTTAGCTCAAAGGCCAAAAGTCTAAAATCCTGACACAAACTCAGAAACTTGTAATTTTAAGCTTTAAACAATCGGGTCTCAAAAATCTTGTTTAGCTGTATTTTTATTTTCCAGCATGGGCAGAAAGTCTGCATCATTTGGTTTCATTGTAGAACAACATCTTTATCCTTTTCTGAAATACTTTGGTGTATTTGGAGGTAAACACAGTAATTACTTTGCAGCTTTGCGATGATCTTCGTGACATTCAATGTAAATGAGGAAGTGAATTCTATATGTCAACAATGGATTTGTAGTTCACAGCATTCAGTTAGCTTGCTATTGAACATGACTGGTACTACTGCAATTTTTGAAGATTACAAGTCGCAATTAGCTCTTTTACCTAGATTGTCAGTTTTGTGTTTTGGTCTTTAATCGAAACAAACTCTTTCTTGAAGATGTTTATATTTTATAGTTGCTGTGAATTTGAACTTCCAAATACAAACTTGCTCATTGCAATACTCTGGTCCCCTCTCACACTTTGAGCAGCCTCTCTCAAGATAAATTACCCATCCATCCAAGGAAACTATACCAAGCACCAAAATGGTTGCTTTTAACTAAAAGTCACCTCAAGAAAGGCCAACACGGTCATAAGCATTTAATTTCATCACAGAAAGAGTGGTCTTGTAACACTGGAATCACTATGTGTACTTGACCTACATATATTTAGGATAGCAGTCAGAAATAAGATTATATTAAGATAGATAAACAAGAGGCCTTTAAAGGAACTGATGCTTTACTTACCAAACATAATTTCCAGGAATTCAAGAAATGACCATTTTTCCTTTAACCTGCTGAGTGCTGAAGCCATCTCTGATCTTCTTTAGCAATAACAAGATTATCAGATCTTGTGGTGGACATTATTTAGGACCATCAAGACAGCATAATAAACTTTCTCGTGGAAGCCCCGTATTAATATATCTGTCCATTTTAATGGAATGACGATAAAATTTCAAGATCGCTGCCATGGTGGCCATCTTGGATATTAGATTTGCACCATTTATATTAAGGACCAATTGAACATCACAAGAAGATTATTGGTAAAAGTACAATATCGATATGGTCAGCCATATTGTAATTCTGATTGGCAGCATTTTCATTCGTGACCAACAAGACATCATCAATCCTTCCATGAAAACATTGTTTTTCTATGACCCTTCACTCGGGAGTATTAATAAAAAGACTTTTAATATGGTACTGTGTCTGCCATATTTATGTCTGAACATCACCATTTTCATTTATGACCAACTAGGCATCAGCTATTAGTTGATCAGGTATAAAAATTTTAACTGATGTGGTCAATTTGTAACAAAACGTGTTGTTCCGATGTGATCTTTTCAGGTGTGATAGTTGTGTAACTCTATCGTTACACTCAGTCAGCCTTTAAAATGTACGCTGTTTCATTCTTATCTGGTGTAGTTCTGATATTTTATTTCCATCTAATTTGTTAATTTGACCATCGAAAGGAATTTGGTTTTTGTTTTTCATTGTTATTTGTCTCAGGACATGCATTGACACATTGCCAATTTATATAAATTGTTTGGTACTGCATGTTTATATAGTTTTTAATCTACCCATTTTTATCGACCATTTATATAGGTTGCTTTGATCTACCCATTTTGATCTACAATATATACTCAATTATAAGACAAGTACAACTGCAAACTGCACAGACAAAGATCTGCCGTCACATAATGAGCTGGCTGATCTGGGACTGTGCAGTGTATTTGGAGTAATCAGTAGATCTAACATCATAGACCCTGATATGCAGGCTCATTATGCTAAGGCATATCATGATCTTTGTTATTTTGCAGTTCCTGTCGACTTATAAGTTAGTATAGAACGTACCTATTTATATAGGTTGTTTTAATCAAGAACTATGACGAATGACATTTGTCTGTATTCACACATTTTTAATTTGTCGATCAATATCGGTGAAATATTCGTTATTTAATTTATCTTATGAATGTGGAATTAAGCTAATGATATTTCATTTTCAACTGTCGATTATCAGGAAGTGTCTGTCAACAGTTTAAATTCTACACCAGCAAAATTAAATTTGTACAATGAGCTAGTCCAGGTGCAATTAAATAGTGAGCAGGGTTAAATTGGTAGTTTTATATGCTGACACTTCTTATTTCCTAAAAATGTCACATGTCATCAACATATTTTTCTTTATGTCAGTCATGGTGATTTAAGGCTGATGTATGCCATGTCAGCCTGGACATATTTATTATCATCACCGAAATTGTTTGAATTGAATAGTGATGAGAACTATTATATTAGTGATATGTATATATGATTTATTCTGCCTTTCAAAGTTAGCTGTATATTCGTTTGGGAGATCTCCTTCTCCAAATGTGTAAGTTACATACACTGAATAATCTAACTTTATATGACAACTTTTCATCACTCAGATCTTTAATAATTGTTCCAATGTCTGTACCATGAATCTAAAGCCACAAACAACTCTTATCATCCTTTCAAAATCTATTTGTTCTCATCTTTCCAAACTCTATTTGCTAAGAAATCCTTGCTCTGTGAATATATTTATCATTTTTGTTCAATATGTTTTTTACCTTTTGATCAGAATCTGTGTAACTGACTCCTTAATAAATAAATGTCCTAACAAGATAAAATTATTAATGGAAAGTAGTATGAATTTTGAATATTTTAAATTTAAATTGCCATCATCATGAGCAGGACTTCTATACTTGCCTTGTTAATAGCTTGCATTCTCAAACTTTGTAAGCAACACTTTTTGAACACATTGGATGAGTTAAAATGCTTGTTATACTGCTCAGCATATATCGCAGGTTTTGAATTCTTGCTTTTCATTTCTTATATACTAGTTTTGTGATTTTGCTCAAATGGTCCCTATATACAATTGTACCTTCATCTTGCTCAAAACTACATAATATCAACATATCTTTCTATCTCACTTAAGGACACACTAGCAGGCCTATTTCATTTATCCTCTACCATCTCATGCAGATTCACTGGTATACCTAATTTAAGGCCCTTTGAGAGTTTGTATTTGCTTTATTTAAATTGACTCCATAGCATAAAAAAGTTCATCATTTTCAGCGTTAATACATTCTCTTTTTATTTTACCAGTAAGGTAACTCTTTCATTGAGCTTCACATAAGAAGTTCACATTCATCCATGTTCAAACTCAATAGTGAAATTTTACGTTAAAATTTTCATTCCACAAAGTGTCAATCACAAACATTAATCTTTCAGTTTGTCATGATAGCTCTGTAGTGAAATGTGTAGTAAACTTTCATTGTTTCTCTTCATTGAATACCTCAATTTTGATCTTCTAGTAAATATACCCATTTCAGTCTTACCTTGAATACCTCAATTTTGATCTTCTAGTAAATATACCCATTTCAGTCTTACCTTAACTACCACGGTCAAATTTATTTAGATTCCTTGCAATAATATTATACAGCTGTGATAGACTTGACTAAAGAACCTTTGATCACTGCCATCAACAAATTTTGTAACAACTGATTTTGTTACAGAGAATGATTCGTTCCATTCAACAGTAATTAGAGTTTGTCCCAATTTTTGTTCATTCTTTGTTGCATATATAGTTGCCAATGAAGATTTATTTTATCCTCTTGCTGCCTAATACATTGTTCTGCGAACACTCTTTTAAGATCTACTTAGCTGTATTTAATTCTGATACGTTCTTTACTGTCATGATTTATTTTGCTGATTTTCACACATTCTGTGAGCACCAACCATATAATAATGATATTGGCATTGTCAATTTAAGGCTTGAGGGAACATAATAACTTGAAGTGGGTCTGGGGCTCATCAATTGTCTGTCAATGGTGTGTATATTTTTTGAATCCATGTAGACAGGATCAACTGTGTTCCAAATTGATTTGAAGCCATCTGTATGAGAAGGCACTGTATACAACAAAAGTGGAAACATTGCTAAACAATAAGTGTACAGCACAATAATGAAGCATATACATAACACAATGTTGATCTTACAAGATGTAATTATTACATCAGTTAATCTTGCACCTAAAGAAGCATTGAATCTATTGTCTAATGAATTGAAAATTTCAAACAAAAACATAGACATTTTGTTCCACAACACAGATGCTAATTATAAAGACTTACTGAAAAGCTGAATTAGAAAAGAAAATGGAAGTAATCAAGGAATAGAACAAGATAGAGATAGAATGGCTTCCCCTAACAGATGAAACATGTATTATCGAGCATATTGACTCAATTTTTTTTTCTAGCTAGTTAGCATCAGTTATATCATTTACAAATTTGAGATCTTGTCTCACGCTGTACAAATTCAAGTTCAACAAAATAAAATGGCGGCGCTTACGCATATCACAACTCCAAAGCATGGACCTTCAATAAATGTAGAATGTGTATAGAACAACATTTGAAACAACAAGATCTAATTATTGCATCTCTACGATGTTGTAGGTGTACCTAAACAAGATGTAATTATTGCATAACTACATCACTGTACCTCTACAACAAGATGTAATTATTGCATCTCTAAAACTGTTGTAGGTGTTACCTAAACTAATGACACTCTAAGCACAGCAGTGATCTCACAGCATATTTAAGCAAAAAAGATTCGAAAAAAATGTATTCACTCTTTGCAAATTTAAAATGACAGCAAATTACAAGACAGAAATAATATCATCAATATAATTAACAGAACAGCATTAGACGTATGGTTCATTCTCAGGTAAAAGAACTCGTTTGCATGACAGAGATATCATCTAAGAATGTCCTTTGCGGAGAAATTAAAATTTCTTGTACCAGATAAAAATATCAATTATGTACTAAAGCATAGTTTGATATCTAATGGAACAGTTACCAATGTTCTTAGTATCATGATTTTTAATACTTTTTAAATGTCTATCAGTTTTAATGATGAAGGATGAGAATAAAATACTGCCTGATAATATTGCAAATTTATCCACAACAGTGAAGACAATATAAACTGCTTTGCGAAGGGTACATGTTGTATCTTTCACTAATTATTTTTGATTCATATTTTATGGACGTTTCTGAAAACTTTCAAATCATGTTATTACACTGCTGAATATATTTTTCAATATACTTTAGAAGAAAACTTGATCACATAACATCCTTTAAAAGACAACCAAATTATTGAACACAACAGTTATGAGATATACGCGCTTATAAATTAAGTAAAAATGCAAACAACATAAACTGGATCAGCAATTGCATAATACACCAGCAGATCAGGGTTTATGTTGCTCGTTCTTTTGCTCAATCCTAACAAGCTGCATATTAGTTCCAGCTCTTCTAGCATATAATACAACTGCAGATATGTGTCTGCAGGTTGAATCTACTTGGATGCGAGTTAATAAGAGCAAAAATTATTTAATACATGGAAGAGTCCACAAGCCAAAGCTGATCACTATTAAACGAATGAAACATTTGTATCTGCGTATCATTCTACCTTTACCTCAAAAGATTTTGTACAATCGGTCATATTTTAATTATTTTATGCAGGTCTGCATGTCATTTATATAGTTAGTAAGCTGATAGTTTCTTGCACATTGACCGTTTAGTTTGAATTAAATTTAATGTTTGTGGAGAGTTCCTGACGTGTGAAATTTTTCAAAATTTAAAAAAACAAAACAAAAGGGAAAGCAGTTTGCCAGAAATTTTTTAAAAGGTGCTGAAACTGAAACCAACAAGCCATTAATTTTTCCAACATGATAGTTAATTACAATCATGATGATAATAATGAAAATATTAATAACTTTATTTCTGGGTTAAGTTCATAGACAACTGAAAAGGAAATTTTATAGTAAATTTTTTTTCTCGGAAAAAACTTACTCAATCCCATTAATGTTAGGAATTACTTCTATCTCCTGAATCCAGCCCTCCCCTATACATGAAAAATCTAGTTTCTACTTTTTATAGACAAAGGTCAATTTAGCATTGTCTGCGACTGGGTACTTGCACTGGAGGGAGGCTTGAGAGGGATTTATAGCAATATTTTCGGAGAAACATAATTTACAATAAAATTTTCTTTCTTTGTCTAATACATTTCTCAGTCACATTAACATTAGGAAATTATGTAATAGGAGGAGGAAGTTGTAAGCATCAAACCTCTACCTAAAGTACCCTGTTGGGTCAAAAGAAAACTCTATTTTTAAGGGTGAGACTGTCTTGACAATATTTGACACAACCAAGTATAAGTGTATATACATGTGCAACAAAATACACCGTATTCCAGCCCTTGGCAAATAATTACAACGAAAAGGTTTCCTGTGAAATCTAAAGAAAGTTGACTGATCTTACCAAAGAGTAAAGTTGTGTCAGGAGTGGCATAGTGACTGTCTGGACAGCAACAATTTGATTAACAATATTGAACTGTGTCATTTGTGAGGCCATATTGCTCAAAATAGAAACTGTAAATGTGGATGGGCATGCCAACCAACTAATTCCATTATGTCTTAACTGAGATACTGCATTGGAAGGCAAGGCTAGCAGAAATACCTCATATTCCGTAAGCCAAAATGTTCATCAGACGTACCTATTCATGTGAGAGATCAGAATAAGATGACTGGAGAACTCCCTTTAGCCTGGATGATACTGCTTGTGGGTTATGTCCTGTTTCCCAGTTGCAGCGTGAGGAAAAACATCTGGCATCCATACCAGGTAGATTTCCTATGCTCCTCCTGATTGATTTGTAGAGCACATTCTAGGTCCAGTATCTTTGTCTCTTTTGAAAAATCAAGAGAGTCCTTAATATTATTTCTGGTAGCCAGTAACCAGAAACCTTTTCTTAGCGATGAAACCCTCTTGTGTTATTAACATGAGTGAACCGTAGGAATTAAACTGTAGATACTTTAAATTTAAGGAAAGAGCAAGGAGCTCACTTACTCTTCATGCTGTGGTCAAAGCTATCAGGAAACATATCTTGTATGATTCCGTATGATAATATTTAGAAAAGTTGAACCATGTTATGACATATGATTGACTCTACTGTAGGAACAGGGTCAGCGAGCGAAGTCAGGATAGATCAAAGTCGTCAAGCCCAAGCTGACCTTCTTGTGGTGAATGTCAAGCCACCCATGATAATTGAATGTAAAATGGAATCACAGAGTGATATCACTTAATTGTTGTTCGTGTTAGCTTCATGATTTCAGAGAGAAAAAGAAAGAAGAAAGTTAGCCAGCTGAACAATGTAGATTGACAGTGACGTGACATTATTCGCATTACAAAGGTCACAAAACATTCCATTTCCCTTTGTTCATTTCTAAACCAGAGAACCATCTAGCTGATGAGATCCTCTCCACAACAGAACTGAGAGATTTTTCTATGCAAAGCAAGCCAGACAAGGGCGATGTGTTAAGTAGAAGTTTCTCTGGATATAAATCAAAGATTAGCGACCACAGCTGTTTGAAACGCTTTGGAGTTGCTAGGATTTCCCTGGACATGTCTGTGGTCAGGTCAAGCAGATTAGTGACCCATGATTTGTTACAACATAGTGGGACAATCAGAATTATCTTGCAATATGTGCCCCTAATTTTCTAGAATTATTTCTATATCAGAACAGCTGGGGCTAATTCACAGGCCCAAATTACCTCCAAGTCCATTGAAAGGGCATCGACAGCCCATGCATTTGGGTCTGGGAATGGGTAGATGAAGGTGAACAGTAATTTGTTCCACTCTCTAGCAGACCATTAATAAACTCCACAGGTTGCAGACTCGATGGAAGATGGATGGATGGAGTGACCACTGTGCGCGATAGTTGTTCCCTCCTTGATAGAAAATTGGCCATGATATTGAGCCTGCCGAGAATATGTTGTACCTGAATGTTTACTTGATGTTGTGAAAACCATAATGGTAGACCCATATTAAATGCACAGTTGTCGTGACTTCGTTTCACCTTGTTTCCAAAGGTAATTCACCGCCACTAAATTGTTTGACATTATTAGGATTGTTTTTGAATGAAGACAGCCCTTCAAAGCACTGAAGGTCTTGAGTATTGCCTTCATTTACATAATAACGATATGAATGGTTCTCTCTTGTTGTGTCCACTCTTCACTGATCGTTGCAAAGTCTGATAGTAAGTGTTTCCCGATATTGCAACTTGTGGTTGCAGGTCTCCGAATGGAATTCCTAATACAAGCCATTCTCTATTCCGTCATTGAATCAGAGTCTGCTATTCAATCAGGAAGTGTCTAATTTCCATTGAGATCTGCTGATCTATTAGGCAAGAAATTGGCTGCCATTGAATGGTGGGGCAATCTGCCTAGATTGCATGTAAATGTGGTCGAAATTTATGAGATCCGCTATCGCATTTAAGGGGCAGAGTAGTCGAAGAAACTTCTCGTTATTACATAATTTTATGGAAGAAACTCTCTCCAATGCAAGAATACAGTCTATGAATTTAGACGGAAGACAGACTAGGTTCAAATGGGTGAGGAACTCCATACTCAGATGAATGAAATATTCGTAAGGAACAAGATTAGGCTTATTCATATTTACTATCCGCCCTAAACTTCCAATGAAGCCTTGAAGGTTGTGGAGCAAAAAAACAAACTTACCATATGCTGTTGTAAGATGTGTCTAGGTCCACTGTTATTGTGGATGAGGAAGTCGCCTAGAAAAGGGTGATGATGGACTGAAAAAGTTCGGGTAAAAGTTCAAGCACTGAGGCTGAGGATGAAGGGTACAGGATGATACTCTATTCCCCTGTAGGTGAAATGCAGGTATTTTCCTAATGTTACATGGATAGGAATCTGGAAGTATGCATTCGACAGGTCTATGATGGGGTGCAACTTTCTTGACCAGGACCAGCCATGAATAGAAGCTTAAGGATGCCACTTTTCGAACAAACTCTCTTACTCTTTTATCTTGTAATCCCTATATCTCCTTCTGTAATGTGTCGGCCTTCATGGGGTTGGTTGGAATCTCCGTCATGAAGGTGTCTGAAAAGAGGAGATGGGGATGACTGAACGAAATAAAGAGCTCCTCCGAAACCTCGTGTATCAACCAATCTTTGTAAGGGATCCAACTGGTCCATTAGCAAGGGGACAATAGAGGACGTAAATCATTGTTTGGCATTGGGACGCCTAGAGGAGGAAAAAACTTGTTTTCTCTCTACCATCTTTGCCTGTCTGAGAGGAGTAATGTGAGATTGTCCCAAACTGCTCACTCAGTATCTGTTATATTTCTTACCGTCCAGTCTCTGGGTTTGCTTATTATGAGTTTGAACTAAAAACAAATTTTGTACCTACAAATGTAGAAGCAAATCATATACTGTCTGTTCTCTGAATTCCTCCATATATCCCACAAACATGAGGGGAGACCTGAAAGGAAGGAAATGCAAAGACGCCACGTTGTGCAGTTTCAGCAATGTAGAAAACAGTATGGTATCCCTTTGTAATAGACCCAAGTCACTGGAGGCTGTTAACAATAGCTTTGGGGACTCGACCGATCGCATCCCATGCGTGATTATTCCCATCGTTTTCTTCCGAACAGTACAATGACAAAGAGGCCAAATCCATGAGAGGAAATAGAAACAACATCCTGTACAAGTTTTGAAGTGGCATTAAACTTTGTCTGTCCATCTTGTAATACCGGGGGGAATGACATTGATGTCCCAGGGTATGTCATACTATAAAACAGAGATGACTCTGTATTGCCTGTGTAAATCGCCAAGAAACCTCCAACAGAAAGGCTATGAAAGGCGGCCCTGGGACATCCTGGACCGATTGTGTACTAAGATGATGGTCTGGCATGACTGGCTGGGTCGGCTGGGATAGCACAGAAGGCCTGGTTGGTATTTCTCATATTGCAATTGCAATTGCTTCTCTTCTAGTTGCAACTGCATTTCGTTTCTTCTCTTTCAGAAGCTCGAGCTTTCTTAACTCCAATTCCATCTTTTATTTCATTTTTAATTCCATTACTTTTATGTCAGAGTCTGATACTGACTTACTGACCAAAGCCACAACACTTTTATCAAGAACATTCCTCTCTACCAAATACTGAATCAAAATATTTTTAATTTCTTGCTTCGTTAAGGAAGATTTTGCTTCAGAAAGATCGTACTTTCTGGCAAGTTCAAGCAACTCATCTTTTCTCAAACTATCCAATTGCTCCTGAGTTGGACTAGAAAGAAAAGTCTCCACTTTTGATGACATTCTGAAAACTGTTGTTTTCACTAAAGATTTCAAGCAAAATATAAAATATTACTTGGAATTTAAAAACTAAGGGAATTTAAATTTCAAAAAACAATTTTCTGAAAGATTTAGCCAAAGTTCATAGATCCCAAGGACGAGCAACCCAATTTACTCTTGTTACATGTAGGCTCGTACAAAAATAACAAAAGAAAAGAGTGAAGCCAACAAACTTTGTAAATTATAGCAAAACAATTTATTTCCCTAGAAAGCAATGTAAAAAGAGAACATAGGACTTACTGTTTGTGAATACATTAAAAAAATTAGTCATAGAATTGAAGAAAAAAAGTCCTATCACTAAACAGTTCTAATTGAATCCGGGTTCGATGAAATTCCAATATGGAGGGGATGACGTCAGATGGTATCTGTACCGATGGTAACAGATCCTCGAATATGTTCTTGATAAATGTGTTCTGGCTTCGGTCAGTAAGTCGGTATCAGACTCTGACATAAAATTAAAGGAATGAAAAATGAAATACAAGATGGAATTGGAGTTAAGGAATCTCGAGCTTCAGAAAGACGAAAGAGAGAAGCTATTGCAATTACAATTGAAAAGAAGGAGAGAAAGAGAGACAGGAAAGAGAGAATGGTCAACAAATGAAATTGCAATTTGACAAAGAGGAGAGAGAGAGAGACAGGAAAGAGAGAAAGATAAACAAATGAAATTACAATTAGAAGAGAAGGAGAGTGAGAGGAGAGGGGCAAAGATGAACAATTACAATTTGAGAAAGAGGAGAGAGAGAGAGAGAGAGAGAGAGAGAGAGAGAGAGAGAGAGAGAGAGAGAGAGAGAGAGAGAGAGAGAGAGAGAGAGAGAGAGAGAGAGAAAGAGAGAGAGAGATGCAAGTACAAAGAAAGAAGGATGAAAGGGAATTTCAAATAAGAATGAAAGAAATGGAGCTGGCAAGAGAAAAAGCACGATCCCACTTCACATACAAATTCAAGTTTTGACATTGCAAGAAATATCAGGTTAGTGCCTCCTTTTAGAGAAAAAGAAGTAGAAAAATATTTTATTTATATTGAAAAAGTTGCTGAAAATGTGAAATGGCCAAGGGAGTATTGGACTCAATTAATGTTATGTGTACTTTTTGGCAAGGCCCGAGATATCAATGCATCCCTGTCACTACAGCAAAGTTCTGACTATGATTTAGTTAAGGAATGCATCTTAAAGGGTTATGCGTTAGTCCCTGAGTCTTATCGGAAAAAATTCAGAAAATATAAGAAGATGATGGACAAACTTATATTGAATTTGTAAGAGAAAATGAGCAGTTATTTAAGAGATGGTGCTTAGCCGAGAAAGTTGAACATCATTATGAAAGTCTCGAAGAACTTGTGTTACTTGAAGAGTTCAAGAACTGTGTCCCTAATGACATTAAGAATCATCTTGATGAGCATGAGATCGATACCTTGGAAAATGCTGCTCTTGCTGCTGACAAGTATTCCTTAACTCATAAAGTTCCTTTTGTAAGCAAATCTTTCACTCAGCAGTCTACTAGTAGAAAGGTATTTCAGCCTAATACGACTCCTTCTAAAACTCAGTCTGGCACAACTTCTAAAAATCAAGCTTCTGATAAGCTTGATTCAAAATCCTTGTCTATTCCTACGTGTACCTATTGCAAGAAAAAAGGACACATCATTTATGATTGCTTCAAATTGAAATGTAGGCATCAGAGTCAAGACAGACCTATCCCAAATGCTCTTGTTTCTAAGAGGTCAAGGTCACGGTCATGTATTGAAAGCAATACATTTGTTGGGTCTAATAAACCCCGGTCTGATTTTATTATGGAGAATTATGAACCATTCATGTCGAAGGGTTATATATCACTCTTGGGTGATTTGGCCAATTCTGTCCCTATTAAAATTTTAAGGGATACAGGAGCTTCTCAGAGTCTTTGATTATCAGGTACTTTGCCTTTTTCTAAGAGGTCGTGTTCTAATGAGAGTGTTCTCATTCAGGGAGTAGAGTGCGGTTTTCTTAATGTTATTCTTCACTGTCTGAATTTGTCATCCGACTTAGTTTCAGGACCTGTGACAGTCGGAATAGTGTCTACTTTACCCGTTCAGGGCATTCATTTGTTGCTAGGCAACGACCTAGCTGGAGACAAGGTTGTGGTTAATTCACTTGTAACTGACAAGCCTTCTTTGGATCAGAAAGTTGATCCTATTCAAAAAAGAATACCCTGATTTATACCCAGCTTGTGCAGTTAATAGAGCTATGGCAAATAAAGCTCTTGAGAATGATTTTGATAAGGAAAATATTCTTTTAGCTGACACATGTATTGGTCAGGCTTTCATGAGGTCACTTTCACTCCTTATTTGGATCAATCAAAAGGTATTGATCACAGTGATCCTCTTTTAAATACTCATTCTCCTTGTTCTAATCAAGGTGACAAACGACAATCACGTGTCGTCGAACATGAAAAAGACCCTGAGATCTCCTGTTTGTTTCAGAGGGCCATTAGAGAAACTGAAGCCACTGAAGTACCTGTCTGTTATTTCATTAAGAATTGAATTCTTAAGAGAAAATGGAGACCTCTCGAGGTACCTGCTAATGACGAGTGGTCAGTGAACTATCAGATTGTAGTTCCAAAATCTTACAGACAGGAAATACTTAGTTTGTCCCATGCAACTCCTCTGGCTGGTCATTTAGGGATAAATAAGACTTATCACAAGATCTTGACTCACTTTTCCTGGCCAAAAATCAGAGGTGATGTTTTTAAATTTTGAAGATCTTTTAATACTTGTCAAATGGTAGGAAAACCCAGTCAGAAGATACCTAAGACTCATCTGCAACCTATTCCTGCATTTGACGAACCATTTAATAGAATTTTGGTAGATTGTGTTGGTCCCTTACCTAAAACCAAGTCAGGCAAATAATATTTGTTGACCATTATGTGTACGTCAACAAGATTCCCAGAGGCAATTCCTTTGAGGAATACTATTGTAAAAGTTTTGATAAAGTTTATTTTACTCAATTTGGCCTTCCCAAATCTGTCCAATTAGGTCAAGGGTCAAATTGTATATCTGGAATGTTCCAGCTTGTTATCCTTGAATTTGGCACTGAAGAATTCAGGTCAAAAGTGAAACTATGGTGTCACTGAACTTTACTTGAGAGAACATTTGAGTCTTGTAATTAAGTTTATTCTCTCTTGCTCATTCTTCAAAATTTTCTTCAAATTAGATTCGACAGCCGTTACAAACTTAAGAAGAAAATGAATGTGTTAAATTATAATAATAGTACTCTGATCTAAATAAATTAATGGAGTGCTAGTATATTGAAAGAGATAGCTAGGTAAATTATGCAATTAATTTAGTTGTACCTGTCCCACAAATTGAGGATTTAAGTGAAGAAGTTCAATCGGACACTGTTGATCTTGGAGCAACAAATCTTCGGAATTCGGAAATTATGAAAAATCTGGACCAGAAACTTTTACATTTACAACAACAAGAAAGGAATGAACTGAAACAGTTATTATTCGAATATGAGCACTTGTTTCCGGATATTCCAAAGAGGATAAGCAAACTTTTTTCGTGACGTTGAAAATGTACATTCAAAACCTGTGAAACAACACCCATACAGGATGAACCCTCTCAAACAGGAATACTTGACAAAGGATTTTCAATATTTGTTGGAAATCGAATTTATAGATACCAGTAAAAGTGACTGGAGTTCACCATGTATACTTGTTCCGAAACCAGATAAAACTTTCCATATGTGCACTGATTATTGGAAGGTAAAGAGTGTGACTAAAACATTCATTTCCATTACCAAGAATCGATGACTGTATTGATAAAATTGGAAATGCCAAGTATGTCACCAAATTTGGCCTTCTGAAAGGATTTTGGCAAATTCCACTAACGGAAAGACCAAGGATATTTCGGCATTTGTGACTCCAGATGGACTCTATCAATATAAAGTAATGCCGTTCGGTACGAAGTGTTCCCCAAGTACTATTCAACGCTTGATGAATATGATTAATTCTGGTCTAGATAATTGTGATGCTTACATTGATGATGTCATCATCTACAACGACACCTGGAAAGAACATCTAGCCACGATTCGAAAATTCTTTGAAAGACTCACTGATGCAAATTTGACAATTTGTCTAAAAATGAGTTCTGCCGTGCTTGTATAACTTTTCTAGGACATAGTATGGGACATGGTCAATTTATACCTATCGATGCTAAGGTCAAGGCTATCTCTGATTTCCCTGTGCCTGTCAGTAAAAAGCAACTGATGCGATTTGGGTATGGCCGGATACTATCAAAAGTTTTGTTCCAATTTTTCTAATATTATTGAACCTCTGACAAACTTGTTGAGTAAGAAAAACAAGTTTCTTTGGACTGAAAAATGTCAGGAGGCTTTTGATAGATTAAAAGCCATACTTAAAAGTGCGCCGGTTCTTACAGCTCCAAATTTAAATCAATCTTTTAAATATCTGTGGATGCAAGTGATGTTGGGGTTGGAGCAGTATTGATTGAAGAAGATAGAAATGGTGTTGATCACCCAGTGTGCTATTTCTCTAAGAAATTAAATAAGCACCAACGAAATTACTCAACAATCGAGAAGGAATGTTTGGCTTTAATATTGGCATTACAGCATTTTGAAGTTTACATTAGTTAGCTCAGCTCCTTCTCCGGTTGTTGTGTTTAGTGATCACAACCCCCTTACTTTCATCGACAAGATGAAAAATAAAAATCAAAGATTATTAAGCTGGAGTTTGTTTTTGCAAGAATATAATCTCAACATCAGGCACATCAAAGGAAAAGTCAGTTTGATTGCAGGTGCACTTTCCCGTGTATCGAAATATTATTTCATGTACACTTTATATAATTCATAAGAATTTTCTTATGTAATTTTGTTTACCTCATGTATAATTTACATGTGGTAAAAAGAAAGCTTTATTATATAAATCTTTCTTTTACTTTATGGGTGGAAGTGTTACATATATGCAATTAAATTGCTCTTGTGTTAGTTTTAAATTCTTTTCATTTTATTTTTGTTTCGTTAGATGTTATTGTAATGATAATTTTCATTAGATTTGAATCTCTTTTCCGAAAATTGGCTTGACCCGATTAGATCTTAACGTTACTTCAGCACTATTTTTAGCTCATAGTTTTTGTAAACATCGAGTGAATACGATTGGTTATTGCCAAGGTCATTTCGACCCGCATGTTAACTGAACTGTAAACAGTCTTTATATATATATATATATATATATATATACAGTATATATATATATATATATATATATATATATATATATATATATATATTTGGTTCTTAGATAGGGTTATTCTAGCTACGTGACAATTGGCTTTTTTTTTCTATTACGCTGTTCGATGTTAAGAGACCACGTGACCCAACACGTGAAACTGAACTGACGTTTTAGTTTGGTTTTAATACTCGTTCTCAGAGTTTTTCATTTAGTCGTATTCTTGACACCTTGAGGGTACAAGGTGTTTTATATTGTTGATGCCGGATTATTCTGAAGTTTTTCTATTTTTGGGGAATTTAATAATGCATTCTCAACCACCAGTACAACGGTCTCATCTGACGTCATCGCCTCCATATTGGAATTTCACCGAGATTTGAACCGGATTCTATTAGAACTATTTAGTGATAGGACTTGTATTTTTCAATCTTAGGATTCATTTTTGGATTATATTCACAAACAGTAAGTCCTATTTCCAAATTTTACATTTTTTTCTAGGGAAATCAATTATTTTGTTTAAATATACAAAGCTTGATGGCTTCACTCTTTCTCTTGTTATTTTTGTACGAGCCTACACGTAGCACTATATATATATATATATATATATATATATATATATATATATATATATATATATATATATATATATATATATATATATATATATATATATATATATATATATATATAATCGTTTGTAGTGCTTGCTCAGGCAATTAATAGCTTCATCATCAGCAAGGTGCAGAGCCTGCAGTCCACGAGGGAACTTTGTTAGGGGACAGTTGTTCATAATGTGTGACATGGTCTGTAGAGCACAGCTACAGGAAGAGTTGGTGGCCTGGACCCATCGGGCAATGTTGACTGCACAAAGACCCTGTCCTGTCCGAAAACGGTTCAGCGTGGTCCATGGATGACGTGTAAGGTTGATGCCAGGAGGGCAGACAGATTGCTCAGCTATGAGGGAGTGGTTTATAACATCTGTTGAAGACCACTCCACACTCCATGCCTAAATAGCTGTCATATCCTCTGGCAACAAACCTAACCAGATTTGGCTTCTCGAAGTCAAGGTGGAGGAGGAATCTTGCTGAGTACTGGCAACCATGGTAAAGGAGTAGGACGAAGTGTTCCAGAGATAATGCGCACTGTTGTATTTAGCTGGTCATCAATTAACTTGGTGTGGGATGATCGACCCCAGACAGCTCAATACTCAGCTGTTGAATAACAGAGGGTCAGTGCTGATGTCTTGCGTGTCTGAGCACTTGCGCCCCAGGTTGAGCCAGTCAGTTTGCGGAGTAGGTTGTTTCGAGTGCTAAGTTTTGCTTCAGTTTTCTTTAGGTAGTTATAGAATGTCAGTGATCTGCCCAGAGTCACGCAAAGGTGCGTAGGTATCGAGTCATGTTTTTTTGTTTGCTGCCCATTAAGGAGGATTATTCAAGTGGAAGACGCTGGAGACTGTCTTTGTTGCGCTTGGCTGTAGATGTCATTTCTTGAAGTTTATCATATCGTCCATGTCCTTGTTCAGTACCTCCTCAAGCTCAGTAAATGAGTGACTGTGGGTCCCGAGAGCAATGTCATCTGCATACATGAACTTGCGCGACTGTGTAAGGCTTCAGTGACAACCAAATAAGGGAATTAGGCCGCTGAAAATCAGATGCATTTAAGAAATATATGTGACCGAGGTGCGTGTTTGTCATGAATGAGCACGCGAGTGAGTAGTGATAGAACAGTGCACGAAGCGCATGAAGGGGACCATAACGTTGAGTACGTGGCACCTAATAAAAGCCCAAGGCACTAGTCCCATCGGCTCGGGAGGAACAACATCTTACTCATTTGGTACAGGACTATGGTGGAGAGCACAATTCGAGAGAATTGTAACATTTGAATATTTAGGGTCTTCGTTTCTGGTAGGTTATCATATATGTGTTATCGTGTAGATATATTGAAATACCGGACTGCGGGTTGTGTATCGTTGTGTATCGTATTTGTGATGTTCTGTTTTAGTATTGTATATTTAAGTATTTGTTCGTTCTGTTTCGTTGTAGAGTTTTCTTTTATCTCGTATGTTTTCCTGACGGATAATAAACCCCACGATCTGCTTCATTTTATGTAACACCCAGCTCACATATATAAGGTTAAGCAAAAGATTCTCAGCTTTGTAAAATTTCACTCCCCTTTCATAAAGATCGCCATTCTGCCGTGTGTGTTACTTTCTCTTTCAGGTCTCGTGGGTTTCGCAGGCACGGATCCCTGGGCATATACCGTGCTTTGCTGGAATGACATACACTCTGACCGGTTTAAGCTGTGTCTACATGCCCTTTCGTCTGCCAGGAGCATATGAGTGTACTTGACCAGCTCCCGGAGCCAACTGCGCATTCAGAAAATAAGCTGATCCTCTTCAAAGTTTCTTCATAAACCTTCTTACATGCTGCATATGGCGTAATTACTGGTACGTATGAGAGTGCTCTACTGCCCTTGCCCTACAGGGTTCCCTGCTGAATACAACTTGGCTCTAATATGTGCCATGCTGTCCAGCTCGAGATAAGAGGACATTAGACTTTGCATATTTCGGAAAAACTGATTTGGACTCTTAGGTTGTAGACCATTGCCGTTCTACCTGTATATATTGCTCCCTCCAGGGGCCGATCTTTCTATGCACGTATTCTGGATATATGAGAACCAGTTTTTGGACCCTCAAATGCGATCGCATTAATATTGACCAACATAAAAAAAATTCATTTGATACTGGACATTTCTGTTCTTTGCCCCACCCACCTTTTTGTGGCTGTCAGAAATACAGCAAGCTCTGTTTGCTCTTCTTCTATTTATTTCGGTGGCAGCTCAAAAAATATCTTTATAATTTGGTATGTTTCATTGCTCCATTTCTGAGCAAGTTCACTCTATAGACTTTGCCCAAAGAGTTATGTTATGCTGTAAATGTTAGCAAATGTTTGGTTCACTACATATCAAAGTCACGAAAGTGCCCAACATCAAACACAACGTTGGTCTTTATTGTAATTATGTACCCAAATGCTTTTACTTTAAAATATTTGCACGACTGACCAAGGGAATTTTGTCTTTGCTATATCTATCTTCCTTTCGACTCTATCAATGTCATAAAGAGTAATCTGGTGTATGTACATTTACTTTAACAATTTCATCAAACACATTAATACTACAGAATCCTGTGCTAACATTCACTTTTTCTCTGACATAACTTGTAGGCCTTTAATATATGGTTAAGAACACACACACACACACACACACACACACACACACACACACACACACACACACATACACACACACACACACACACACACACACACACACACACACACACACATATATATATATATATATATATATATATATATATATATATATATATATATATATATATATATATATATATATATATATACCACCCTAAAACTGCGCATTGCCCCACATCACCCAAGGCGCCCTAAGCATATGCGCACAGCCTTCAACATTGTCAAACTTCAGCAGTCCTCCATCTAGCTTGATTTCCAGAAGAGCCTAGATGAAAAAATGTCTACCAACGGACCTTTACATGGAAGTGCCTCGGAGAAATGGAACAAGCTCAGGGACATTATAAGAGAGACAGCTATGGCGATTCTGGGCCCCAAGAAGAGAACCCATCAAGACTGGTTCGACGAGAACAACGATGCCATTGAAGATCTGCTTGCCAGAAAAAATAAAGCATTCATGGACTGGCAGAAAGACCCAAACTCCATCCCCAAAAGAGACCGCTTCAAATCCTATCAAGCTGAGGCTCAGAGAGAAATCCGCAAGATGCATGACCAGTGGTGGGAAAGGAAAGCTAATGGAGTGCAAGGCTATGCCGACACTAACAACTCCAAAGAGTTCTACAGTGCCATCAAGTCAATCTTCGGCCCTTCAAAGTCTGGTTCTGCCCCCTTGCTTGCTGCAGATGGCAGTACACTAATAAAGGACAAGGCTGGCATTAAGGACAGATGGAAAGAGCACTTTAACCAGCTCCTAAACCTGCCCTCATCGGTTAGCCATTCTGCTCTTGAACAAATACCCCAACAGCCAACGCATGACCAACTGAATGTTCCGCCAACGATAGAGGAGCTGAGGACGGCCATTAAACAAATGAACTGTGGCAGGGCACCTGGTAAGGATGGCATCCCAGCGGAGGTGTACAAGGCTCTCAGTGAACAGACTCTAGAGGCATTCCAAGATGTGCTAACCAGCATCTGGACGGAAGAGGAGATGCCAGACGACCTCCGCGACGCATCAGTTGTAACCATCTATAAGAATAAAGGCACACGTGCGGACTGCAACAACTATAGAGGCATCTCCCTACTCTCCATAGCTGGCAAAATACTTGCTCGCCTCATTCTCAACAGACTTATCGCATCAGTGTCAGAAGATAACCTACCTGAGTCTCAATGTGGTTTTCGCCCAGACCGTAGCACTGCTGACATGATCTTCGCAGTAAGACAAGTCCAAGAGAAATGCCTTGAGCAGAACATGAATCTGTATGCCGTCTTCGTGGACCTGACAAAGGCATTCGACACAGTCAACAGAGACGCACTGTGGGTAATACTCAAGAAGCTTGGTTGTCCTCAGAAGTTTACCAACCTCATCCGGCTTTTCCATGATGACATGACTGGAGAGATTCTCTCAGGCAGTGAACCCTCAGAAATTCCCCATATCTAATGGTATCAAACAGGGCTGTATACTCGCTCCGGTGCTCTTCAACCTCTTCTTCACGCAGGTACTGCTCCACGCCATCCATGACCTTGACCTTGGTATCTACATTAGATATCGCCTGGATGGATCAGTGTTTGATCTCAGACGCCTAGCTGCTAAAACCAAGACGCTTGAAAGACTCATCCATGAAGCACTCTTTGCAGATGACTGTGCCCTCATGGCCCATGAAGAGATTCACCTACAGACAATTGTGGACAAGTTCTCTGAAGCCTCCAATCTGTTCGGACTCACAATTAGCCTAGGAAAGACAGAAGTCCTCTTCCAGCCTGCCCCAAACACTGTCCCTTCACAACCCTGCATCACCATCGGCGACACGCAGCTGAAGAATGTGGACAGTTTTAAATACCTAGGCAGCACAATATCCAATGATGGCTCCCTGGACAAAGAGATCACTGCGAGGATCCACAAGGCCAGCCAAGCACTCGGACGACTTCAAACCAAGGTCTTGCAGCACAAGGATATACACTTGTCAACAAAGTTGAAGGTGTACAATGCAGTTGTCCTGACGTCTCTCTTGTATGGCTGTGAAACGTGGACTGTATACCGAAGGCACATCAGTCGGTTGTTACAATTCCACCAGCGCTCCCTGAGAGCCATCATGAGGATCAATTGGCATGACCGAATCCCCAACCAGGAAGTCCTTGATAGAGCAAACACAACAAGCATCGAAGCCAAACTGATCCAGGCCCAGCTTCGTTAGACCGGCCATGTCATCCGCATGGATCAAAACAGAATCCCAAAGCAACCGTTCTTTGGCGAGCTAGTCCAAGGCAACCGAAACCAAGGCCGCCCTCACAAGAGGTACAAAGACAACCTCAAGATGCACATCAAATGGGCAGACCTTCAACCGCATCAGAGCGAGCTCGCTGCCTCAGACAGAAGTCACTGGCGAGTCCTGACCAGAAAAGCCAGTTCCACCTTCGAGGCTGACCGCCGCCAGCGTCTTGCTGCAGCCCGTGAGAGACGTCACAAAGCTGCGTCTCAGCAACCCCCAAGTACCGGTGTTCCATGCCCCACCTGCAACCGCCTGTGTTCATCGGAATTTGGACTCCGGAGTCACATACGCGTCCATCGTTGATGAGACTGCACAACATGTCTTCCTCGGCCCCCGAGAGACTACCAATTGATTGATTGAATTGAGTATATACTCTGTATCAATGATATACCACGAGATGTATAAATTTTTCATTAAAAGGAAACGAAGCTTGCTGAGTTTCCTTTTAATGAAAACTTTATACAACGAGGGGTATATCATTGAATCAGCGTAGATACTGTACATATATTTTATTTATATCACATACAAAAAATTAATATTTGCCCTTTGAACGGAGTTCAGATTCACTACAGGCAGCTGTGTATTGGCCGAGTGAATGAATTCCTCACATCCCCGAGTAAATCCGCTACAAAATGTAGTTCTATGCCTTTTGTGGCTATTCACAATCACCTTGCATATTGATAAGTTGATTGTTTTCTTGTTTAGTTTCTATTTTTCTTCACATTGATTAAATCAATATAATACATACTTATGATATAAACATGAAAGATGGTTTTAATGATAAGAGTGGAGCACTACAAAAACTCATGATTAGCTAGGCCATTCACATGAACTCTACCATTCACGTACCGGCGCATGGAAATTAATGTGGAATATAAACGAAGCAAAATGACGAACCAACAAGAGGTAATTAAAATATTTTAATATATTTACAGTTGATCTAAGTCATTATTCTGCTCTAGTAACAGTACCACCAACAATAAACTCTCTCTCTCTCTCTCTCTCTCTCTCTCTCTCTCTCTCTCTCTCTCTCACACACACACACACACACACACACACACACACACACACACACACACACACACACACACACACACACACACACACACTCACACACACACATCCTTTGGTCGGTTTGACTTAACTTTTACCATCATTCATAAGTTCAGAGATATCGTGGGATGACACAAACGAAAATCCTCTACGTTCGTCATTTTAGAAATATTAGCCCGTATCTTGCTACGATGGTCCAGAGAGAGAGAGAGAGAGAGAGAGAGAGAGAGAGAGAGAGAGAGAGAGAGAGAGAGAGAGTATTCAATGACACATAGTGCTTGAAATCACATCGAATCTTCCAATCTGCCCTAGCCTTCGTATGAATACGAGAAGCGGACATAACATACGACGAAATAACGATGGTGTCATAATAATCACTATTACATATCAGCCCATCTGTATGATAGACGGGGCATTGGTGGCCATGAACGCACTTTTTGCGCAAGTTTGGAGTCTAGAAAGCGCAGTTCATAAGTACTCGAGCAATTTCTGCGGGGATGGTGTGTGCGGACTATATGCCACCTCCAATGGTGAACAACGTAAATGGCATTGATTTGGTTCAGAGAGCCCTTATGCGGTGTAAAAGGGGAATCGGCAGAGGAAACAGAATCACAAACTTCCAGGTAAGCTTATTTCATAGCGACCTATTAAACTCAAATGCCCCTTTGAACACTGCAATTATTTTTGTCGATAAGTGGGATTTAAAACTGACCGTTGTATCTATTCGAAACTTTGGTTCGTAAACTAATAGCTGCGACAGGGAATTTATAAGTTCCTGGTACCGAAGGCTTCGTTGTTTGCCCAATGTGCCAAATGCATTATAGTAATTTCATTTCTCCTTCTATTAACGGCTCCTAAAATGATGAAATAAGTTGAATCATATATTACTGTAATACAATAATTCAGATAGAAGTTTCTACTGTTACCACACAAAGCAGGATAAACATATAATCTGTCATTTAAAGTGATTATGGTACTCATAGCACGTACATAAAACATGCCTTTTGATATTTTGTCTTTCTTTATACGTGACTGAAACCTAACGAGTATCAGACCAAACACGTTCTCCTCTTCTGACTAATGTCCACGACCTCTACACGACCTTCTATCTCCAAATAAACTTAATATAAAAAGCTTACTCCAGGTCTAACCGACTCAAATTTACATCGAGGTACACTCCAGGGCTACATGCAAGACTATGGCAGTTTTTATTTTTTGCATGATTGCTTCTACAGTATTTGGTAATGCAAATTTTTTATTGATTCGCAAGATACTCTTTCGGTATTTTAAATGAATAATCGTAGTGAAAACTTTATTTGTAACGTAAGACTGTCAATGAAGCATCTGTTTATCAAATCATGTAAGTAACTTTGAAAATGAAAACGGCTATGAATGTAGTTTTGAAATTAACATCGTAAATAACTTGTCGAAGTAAACAAAGATATGTCATATCCAGACATATTACTGCATACCGTTAAATAGTTCATGCCATTCGTTTTCCACGGTATAATTTTTGTGTGCGAATCCCTTGAGCAAGTCTTCAATTCACGTTGTACAGTCCAGTCTCTTTATTTGCCCATATATTATTTACAATACATTTGGTAATACTTGTGTTCATTTTACAATGCTGTAGAAGAGTTAAAAACAGGACCCTACCATTGTATATTTAGCACTAGATACACGAAAACAACAACATTCTGCCTAATTTCCAACATCTAATTTGCTCATTATCTTTTCACAGATAGTGCTGTATGCTGCAAAGAAATTACATTTAAACCATCAGTGTTTATAAATCACAAATGTTTACTAAATTTTTGTGTCAGTTCATATTGAAACATCGTATTATGTACTTTAACAAAATGTAAAAATGAATATTCCAACAGGCTAGCTGTACAATTTCTAACATCACCATTAGGAATTTAAGACAATCAGCTGTCAGAAGAACCTAATTTTGCAGCTATTTCTCTCACAAAAATGAAATAGCCTAACGCTATAGCTGACAATCATTGGAATAATTTCAAATCTGTGGTGGCATTTCAGTCCAAATCGAAAAGATGATACCAGGTAAATTAACCCCTAATAAAGATGATATTAGGTCACAGCAGTTAAAGGAAAGAATTTTAAATTATGGCTTTTTACAAAAAAATACATGATAAAATTACTTAGTTTTTGTAATTATCTCTTTGTACAGTGCAGTTATTTTATGATAACTTGAGGATTTGGCAACATGCGATTTTCATGCATTATAAGATGGGTTAGCTTTAGATCATCAAAAGTACTTCTTAAAAATGATTATTATGTAACATTTAAGGATTAGTATTATTCATCTTTCAATTAAATGGAATCTTTTCAACAGTTGATTTGCAATTACCACGAAACCACGAAAAATTCGAATATATTGTTGTGTATTTTCAAGGATTAAACTTAGTTACGTATCTGTCTCCAGTCGAAAAGTCATTACATACAAAAGTATAAGAATCAGGGCATTGGTACTAGTCCTCCATAAAATAACAACTGAAGAAGTATTTAAAATTCAAAACGTCGAGAAAGTGAGTGAATGTTTTGGAAATCTCACAAGTATTCAGATGATATCGGAGTTGCGACACAAAAATCTTGGATGTGAGTCTGGAATCCAGTCGTTGCTGCGCAATGTCATATACTTCTAATTAGCTTTTTTTTTTCTCGGATGACTAAACTGGTCGATATATATATATATATATATATATATATATATATATATATATATATATATATATATATATATATATATACCGTTCAATGAGACATAGCGGTGTGGTAATCGTAATTGTACGAGAAGCGGACATAACACCATAATGACGTAATACCGATGGTGTCAGAACATAATTATCACCATTATCCCTATTACATTTCAGCCCATCTTTATGATAGACGGGGCATTAGTGGCCATGGACGATCTCTGTTGCAAATGTCTGGAGGTGGCGAACAAAACGCAATTTCAGAGTGCCCGGACAGCGAGAAGAGCCGGTGCGAAAATAATTTTCAGTGCACACTATTATCTGACGGTGGACAATGTCGATGTGTTTGTCTTTCAGGGGGCCCCCGTCCGGAGTAAAAAGGGAATCAGTAAAGGAAAAAGAATCCCAAACTTCTAGAAAAGCTTCTTTCATAGCGTCCTGTTGAACACCATCTCCATCCACGAGGTGCGAACATGTAAATGCCCCGTGTGAAACTTACCAATAAGTCATTTGTCCTTTATCAAAATTTTTTTGTATAATTTTCTGAAAAATATCTCATGAATATTGTCATTGTTAATTATGTACGTTTAATTCGCATATTTGTTTGTTGTCAGTAAACTTTAAAATGCTCTCTTCTCTTCGGATAGAATTATTTCTATATAGCTTTGTTATCTTGCCAAACTATGTTTTATATTACAGTTATATTCGAATATACAGGTTGAATGGTAACTGTGCCGCAAGGGGCATTTCAGGCAAAACCACCCTATTCGGAAGTTATGTCTCATTTAAAGCCATTATTCCAGAAAAAGAGACAGCGATGACTTGCTGCATTAAGGAATTCCACCTTCTATTAATACATTCTACACAGGACAAAATGACTACAAAGTGTGATTCATAGGACAAAATGACTACAAAGTGTGATTCATCGGACAAAATAACTCCAAAGTGTGATTCTCATTCGAACATTCTCTCATTCAATCCTTAACAGATCCTTTCATTTGGCCATCTACCAGCCTACATACATACATACATACATACATACATACATACATACATACATACATACATTCGTTGGGGCCCCGAGTGGTCTAAAGCGCTTACCCTTACGGATCATTGCCATCTCACCTCTTTCTGCATGGGTTCGAGTCTCAGGTTCGGCCAATGAGGGTATGTGAGAAAGCTTGCCAGTAGCTTCTCTTAGCTCGGTGGTTCTTTCCATGGTTTTCTCTAGTTCTTCCTCAACCATTTATACTGGCCACCATGTATAGCCTATCTTGTGCTGAAAAATGGCGTTAAACCCTGCAACAACAACAACAACATATATACGTTTCTTCCGTCATGAAAAATACTTATAGAGCTTCCTGCAATTATTAGGATTTTCTACGGGTAAATGCTTATATTATTGCACCATAAATACGTTACTTAGAAATTTTAATTCGAACCGTACCTTTAAATTGATTAATTTACGTGTGCAAGTAATGATACCCTACCGATATCATATTTACCTGATGATATCGGTGCTTGGCTCCAAACGGATAGAAACTGTATGCAGCAAAAGATTATGTAACGTGACGAAGCCCTAGATGCAGACCTCAGTTCTTGTTTATGTAACGTCATCACTCACCTGATAGTGAACTCAACTCTTATGTCCCGTCATCCCTCACCAGATAATGAAAAAGATTCTTGCTATGTCCAGTTTATATGAACTACAATACGTTTTTCAGAGGAATGATTGGTGTCAATGAACCCTCATTTCAAGCTGACTATTGAGTCGATTTCGAAACTTTGGGTTAATAAACTAATAGTTGCAACATAAATCTGACATGGTCCTGGTACTGAAGGCTTCGTTGTTCACCCCAAGTGACAAATGCCTTATAGTAAATTCATTTCTCTATCGAATAGTATGTACGTTATGTACATTATTTAGGAGCTGTTATGGCCCCTAAAACAATGAAATAAGTTGAAATTTACATTATTGTAATAAGGCAATACAGGTACAAGTTGTTACTGTTACAACACGAAGCAGGAAAAACGTATAATCAATCATTTAAAGTGACTAAAGTATTCATAGCACCTACATAAAACATGCCTTTTGGCATGTTGTTTTTCTGTACCCGGAACTTGAACCTAACGATAATCAAACCACACACGTTCTGTTCTGCTGACATGTTTATGACCTATTAACTACCTTCTTCCTCGAACTAAATTTAATAACAAAGCTTACTCCAGGTCAAACTCGACGCAAATGTCTATTGACCTACACACCAAGTCAATCTTTTAGAGAAAATATAAATGCATATATAAAATATGAACAACACTGCAGGTTTGGGTCTTTTCATACTTTCTTCTACAATGTATGGAAAGTGGTCTCCTTAATGATATTTGTTGACGACTTTTCAAGTTTTGCAGTACTTGATATTATTTGTTCATTATCTGCAAAAGCTGTCATCCAGCACATATACAACATATTTTCAATGTTTTGAATACCAGACGTTGTAAAGCCGGATAACGTGCATCCATTTAATAGACACGACCTTTACGAATTTGAAGAGTAGATTGGATTAACGCACAGTAAAATAACATTTATGATCTCAAGCCGACTGTGATGCAGAGAAGTTTATGAGAACAATTGGAAAAGTAATACATGCTGTTCATGCAAAACATAACAGTTGGAAACAAGAAATGTACAACTCTATGCCCAATCAGAGAGCCACACCTCATTCAACAACCAAAAGGGCTTCCGCCGAGATGCTATTGGGACGAAAAATGAGAACTAATCTCCCAAGCAAAAAAATCAAACCACAGAATACAACAAACCTATTTTAAAAAATCGATGATGAGTAAACGGAAAAGATAAAGAGCTATGCAAATCGAACTAGATTAGTGAAGAAATCAAATTTCAACTATGAGACAATATTATGTTTAAAAATAAAATTATGCAAATCGAACTAGTCTAGTGAAAAAGTCAAATTTCAAATTTGAGACAACATTCTGTATAAAAATGAAAGCAAAACTAGTTATTAACACCATTCTACCCTAAACCATAAGAAGTTGTCAACAAAATGTGATTAACGAAAACAGAGAGCAAAGATCATTATATGACTAGATATTCGCCATTCTTCAAGACGGTAAGCAATTTCAAAAGATTCCACCATTAGATAACCAAACATATGACACAATCAACTGGAGAGAAGTATGTGAAACGTATCCAAACGCAGATTTATTATTGTGATGATCAGCATGAGTAAGAAAACCGCCTTACTACCTAAAGGATTATATCTTTGCAAAATAAGGCAAACTTTTAGACGCCTCACCTACATAGTGTTGATTTGATATTTGGCTTATAAATAGTTTAGTATGTTGCAACTGTAAACTCAGTTATTAACAATAGCGCGTATATATCATGAAGTGGGAATTCAGTTTGACAAGGTGAATTTGAAGTCTACCATCATTCAATAATCGCAGTTGCATCAGTTGATGTTTTTGTTGTTGTAGAGTTTAATGCCCTTTTTCAGCACAAGTTAGGCTATACATGGCGGCCAGTATAAATGGTGGAGGAAGAACAAGGGAAAACCCCGGAAAGAACCACCGACCTAAGAGAAGCTACTGAAAAGCTTTCTCGCATACCCACATTGGCCGAACTTGAGACTTGAACCCACGCAGACAGATGTGAGATGGCAATGATCCGTAACGGTGACCGCTTTAGACCACTCGGCTATTCGGGGACCCTTGCATCAGTTGATAAATGTAGGGAAGATTTCCATCGCTCAGAACATAACCACGAGATCTGGTTCAGTTAAGTTTGTTTCTGTATAAACTGTAAGTAGAACATGCCTTAAATCTCTGTGCAGATATAGATACAGATACAGCCATTATCCGGAGTGTCCTATTTCTTGACGGTTCCAATATGGTAACCTGTGTAACACTGCAATTTGAAACGGCCCTGGCAGCAGTTGTGTTAAAATGTACATCATCATGGACGAACAGCTCAACATACGAGATGGCCAGCTTGAGTCAATCATCTACTAAACTTGTGTCAAACCCAGAAAAACCTGCAGGAGTTCTTTGGTAGTTTGCGTAGAGGGGATGCCTATGAATCATTGTAAAGGAAAGTTTAGCAACGCTTCTTCTGCGTTCGGATCTATTAGTTGTACTGACGTAAGCAGGCAGCTTTGTTTTTCTGCAGCCTCCTGCCATGCCCCGATACTTGCGACGTTAGGATACATGCTACGTAGCATTAAGGAAGCGTGGCCCATCTTCTTCAACCCCACTGGTCACATGAACCACAAACTGTAAAGTTCGTGGGCCATACATGCTAATTTATATTTTAACTATAGAACTAATTTTTTACGAGCGCGGGCAGCACATAAGATTTCCGAGGACAAAATGTGGCCCGTGGGAGAGCTGTTGAACCACTCTGCAGTAAGACATCAATGAACCATACCCTAAATTTCATAATATGGCAGAAGCTGTGAGTGACGTTGATATTGAGGAACGACTTGCGCTGTCATCCAAGCCGAAAGCACAACGACCAACACTAGTGAAACAGCATCACATCAGCGTTACCGCCTGTCTGAGCTAGTAGTTTTTGGAGCTATGAGCTATGAATGAATACATTAAGCCCTTACGTAGAGACAGCTGTGGTGTGGCACCCCTCAATGAACACTAGAAACTATATTCAGAAGCATCCGACAAGGCCAACAGTCGGTCTTCACACACGAGGACAAGAGTGACCTGCGTAGCCCACATGGAGACTGGTACCCATCAATACCTGACATTCAAGTTACCGAGAAATATGTATTTAACTTATTACAAAAAAAGGAACCCACAGAAGACCTCTTGACCAGACATGGTTCCAGCAAGGAAAAACCTAGTAGACGAGTGTGCACCATACTTGAGTTATATTTATCAGATGTGCCTCTCGACAGATTGTGTCCATGATGTGTGGATAACAGCAAATATCACGGCTATCTTCAAAACCGGAGAAAGATTCAAAGCTGGCAATTATCGACCTTTCTCCCTTACATGTATCAGCAATAAAATGTTCGAACACATCATAGTCAGCAATATGATGCGTCATCCACATCATTTCAACATCCTAACAGACCGCCAACGCGGTTTCCGTTCCAGATGAAAACCAGCTCGCCAAATCCTAAGACAGACTAAAGCAGACGACCTTGCGGGTCTTAGTTTTAGTAAGTCTTTCGATCGCGTCCCCATGAAGGACTCCTTGGCAAGTTTGTCCACTATCACATCAGGAAAAATTCTCTGCAATGGACAGATCGCAGAGGGTTGTTGTAATGGAGCAAAATCAGACCCAGCACCGGTTGTTAGCGGAGTACCTCAAGGGAGTGCTTTGGGTCCCATCCTCTTCCTATGTTTATCAATGTCCTACCATTAAGCGTCAAATCCAACAAAAAGTCTTTTGCAAACGACTGTATAGTCTACGGGGAAATCAACGCCTCCAAGAATTGCGAGATCCTTCATGAAGATCTGAACCGAGTGGCCCTCTGCTAAAGAACTTGAGGCATATCCTTCTAACCAGATTAATACAGCATCCTAAGAATATAAAAGAAGAAATCTCCAATCATGTGCAACTACACTGTTAATGGGTACAAGCTAGCTATTGAGCAGACAATAATGTATCTTGGGGTGGAATTCTCCAAAGAAATCTCCGGAAATTCTCACATAGATAAAATGGCGAGAAAAGGGAACAGCAACTTTGGTTTCCTGTACCGCAACCACCAAATCAGCAACGAGACGGTAAAATTACTGCAGATTTCTCGCTTGTGGTACGACCTCGCCTTGAGTACTGCTCAGCTGTGTGAAACTCACATCACAAAGATTTGATCAATAGGATAGAGATGGTTCAGAGGAAAACATATAGATACAACACAGATACAAAAAATATGTGCAGCGTCAGTGCAATGATAGATCATCTGCAGTTGGAATCACTTGAAGCAACGCGAATCAAGGCCCAGCTGACCATGTAATACAAGATAATGAACAACCTAGTGGACATACCTGTGTCCATGTGTTTAACCCTAGCATATAGGAAAACTATTGCAAATCACAGGAAGAAGTTCATAATGAAGTCAGCATCAACAAACTGTTTCAAGTTTCTTTCCACGTACGTTTGGCACTTAGAAAAAATTATCATCAACAATTGCAGAAGCTCCTGACTTTTTAACTTACAAGTAGAAGCTTTCCAGTATCGCATTCTAACACACTATTCAACTAAAATTAAGACCTGGCGATTCTCAAGGCTGTGCCAGTTGAGGTTCACCTAGCTCATCGCCGCCACGATTGGTCAAACTATGAAGGAACATAAATGTAGACTGACACTCTTTTGCTTACTTCTACCTTTCCTTTCACTATTCTCTGTTATCGCTACCTTCCTTCCTATATTCATGACCACACCCCATCCGTTGCTTAATAGTCAAGTGTATCTGTGTCAAAGCATATATAGATAGATACACAGACTGTCACCTTTCCTAAAGGATAAAAGCGATTAATAGGTTGCAAAAAACCCATGCCTTATAAGAGAGGACTGTTCCACTGGGGTTGTTTCTGCTTGGCCTGTGCACAATGGTCGTGAGCCACTCTCTGCCCATATACAAGAGCAGACACTGCTAGGTTTTTTTAGAGATGATCCGCTCATCCGGGACTCTTTAACAAGCATTAGCAACTACCTCTACTTTAGGTACAGTCCGGTACTAGCGCCTGTTGTACATGGCAAGACAGCATATATGGATATGAAAAAAGCCATCAAACTATGAGTGCGACAGCGGAACAGCCATCGGAACAAAAGACGGATGAGACATCGGACGAGTCGGTGCAACAATCTCAAGAAGTGGCACACATCACTCAGGTTAAACATTTGATGCTGGTAAACGACTTGCTTAGGAAATGAAAGAATGCCATGCTGAGAAAAAAGCAGACACGCATGCTTGACCAGAAAAGGCAGCGATGGCTGCACAAGAGCGTGAAATGCCATCTTATGTTCGCGGGGTCGTCATCGCTTTGGTAGCTGCCCTCGCGTACACCTTCGGCCACGGCTTGCCTCCAGAAGAAAGGCAGCATAATGCAAATGTGACAGGTGTCATCAACCGCTGTAAGACACACGTCCGACCTTTTCATTTGGAACAGTAGTGTCAAGATGTATATACCACCGTTCGCCAAATACCTCAGAAACCTTCATTACCACGGACCAGTACTGGGCGACCTTGAGTTTGGATTTACGATGATTGCTAAACACTTGCTAAGAATGAAATCGACCGACATAGACTTATTATCAACGTAAGCGCAATTAGCGTCTCGGCTATCTCAATGAAAGAATGCAACATAAAGAATTGATTGAATAGGCTTAACAAGACCTCGAAGAATATGCACCTGCATACGAAATGGTGACTAGTGAAAAACTATTTGCAGCCCAAGCTTTCTAACTTCTACTACCCTCGCTCGAACAACATAAACACGAGATGACGGTTCTTGTTAGAGGGCTCGCCACCGAAAGCTATATGGCCTATAAACATTATAACCTGGCAGATAACATTTTTGCGCTGGCAAATTGGAGTGGGGGATATTTGTTTTTAGACCGTGAAAATGTAATGGATTCTAAGCTCGCTGCAATAAATTATATACTACGAGCGGCCAAAAGGCTTGCAGAGGTGAAGTCACACATAATGTTGCCATGGAGTGGCTCAGTAATCAGGCTATTCCGTGGATTTGATGTTCCAACCCCTAATAAGGTGTACCAGGTCAGCCACTTGCTTTTTCCGCAAAAGTCTGGGCTCAACACGCAAAAGTATGTGTTCACCATGGTTGACGTAGCCAGTCGTTACAACAGACCGAACCACTGGCCATAAAGGAGGCTTCCCAATTCGCCAAAACGTTTTTATCTATTAACAAACCGGGGGTGGGGGGTGGACCGATAAAGTGGCCCAAACATGTCAAAGGATGACACCAGTCCAAAGTATATGGGAACTGTGTCGCAACTCTTGGCCAAGCATAACGTGCAGGTGAAGCAAGGCAAGGTCGTCATCCACCTCGCGCATAGCATTGTGGAGAGAATTCGTGCTTTATTGAACGGCTGTTATGGCACCAGTAAGCTAGGAGATGTTGCCTTGCGAGAGCAAGACTGCAAAGCATAGCTCTGAGCGGGTGTGGCAGTGAGGCCGCTGGCTGTCGTTAAGGTTGCCATAAAGTGTGAGGTAACATGACTCTTAGGTAAAAGGTCTATTTAAGCCATTCGCTCTACGTCCGTGCTGTCAACGAAGTCTGTAGTGTCCGTAACGCGACTGGTTAGCCTGAAAGAGTAATAAGTACCTTAAAAGTTAATGGTGTGTGGTAACTATGTGTGCTAGGAGAGCTGGAAAGTGGGCAATGCTGTGCAACCGATTGTGAATGGTACCTAAATGTGTATATGCTGAATGATAGGTTTGAAATCCCAGGCCAGCCATCTATATACCGTATTTCGGGTGGTGGTTCTCTGTTCGAGGAACTACAGACTGTGCCGGAGGGTACTCTGCTATCATCTAAGGACATTCTCGGCCTAGACTGCCAAGTCGGCTGAACCGGTTGAGGTAACAATACTCTTTGGAATATGAGGAAAGGACGGCTGATGTGGGTTGGTAGCCAGTCCAACCTCATATTTGGTTTCATACAAATACGTATGGCAAAATAGTTTGTGGATCTAATATATCCAGCTCAGCAAGAGCTGGAAATCGAAGTGTGCAGAGGGTTGCATGACACTGCATTTGCCTCCACAACCAAATAAGGTGAAAGGGTCATTGCAAAACTTGGCAAAGCTACTTACATGTGTGTCGAAGAATTGCGGTAAATCTCTAAACATCTCAAGCGACTGGCCAACGGCTTTCTTGACTTTTGGCGTAAGTACCATTTCCATATGCTTCTGTAGCAAAGCGCGATGCTATCTACAAGCTCCTCGAACTTCTGGGGATATGTAAGCCAAGCCTATATTCATCCAAGGCCACATAACTCGTTGAGATAGTCCTCAGCTGAATTGTTGTTAGCGTACGGTAATGGCTGCATTCTTTAGTTGCGATGTCGTCCTGTGCTATCAACATTTTCGTGTCCAGTAGCGTGAGGTTTATTCTGTAGACTCCTATTTTTGTGGTTGACGATGCGTATGGCACCATCTGGTGATGCAAATACGATCTGTGAGAGCCTCTAGGTACAGACCATACCTTATGTCTTTTTCTACCACTGCTCTTAGGAATCCTTTGACTTTACGAATTTCAAGCTTGTCTGCCCACAAGATGTTTTACAGCTTCAGGCGGAGGCTCACAGACCCCTCCTTCATGACACTGTGCGCTAGTCTTTGCCTTCGACTCTTTTCTGGGCGGTGAAGACCAGCACGTGTCCTTTCGGGTTAACTCTCGACTTATACAGGTGGGATTCTTTTCCCGTGTCACGGTGCAGATAATCCGTTTTGATTTGCATGAGCATGATGTCGGTGTCCGTTTATAGGAGGCGTTCCTTTCCGTCATTCCTGGCCTTGATTCTGATGTAGCAGAAGTTATACACCAAGAGTTAAGGTCTGAGATCGACATACCTATGTATATAGGCTGGTTGAGCTTAAGGTTGGCCTTTTGCTGTGGACTGGGACGAGCTTGCCGTCAAAGACCTTTCATGTCTGAAATGCCATTTGGCAACCGTGTGGCGCAACTTGTCTTCCACGCCTTCGAGCCTAACTGTTTCCACCCAGATCAGTTTCTCAGGGATTCCATGGTCTTTCCGAACACAGATGTCCACGAACTTTAAATGTCTTTGAAACTCATTAGTAGCCTGTGTAATCAAATCGGAGTTGAGTTGGATGAACATTGCCAACCACGCACTCTGCATAACTCAAGTGCCAGGTGAAATTTCATATCTCGCATCCCGAGATGGGAATTGAGCTAGAAATTTGGGCAGTGGACCATGGGCAAATAGGGATCAAATTCGTGCTTTCAGTGAGCCTAGACCACAGGCAGTTCACTGAATTATGCTGATGGTCGCTCAGCCAACATACACATAACTCCAGGGTCAGCGAGTAGACTCACATGAAACTGCATGAAATACTCAAGGTGAGGCATTTCTTTATTACAAAGAATCTATGATCAAAGTGTTTCTTACTGACCCCAAGCCAACCTCTACATAAATAATGATCAAAGTTTATGAATAGTCAGTGTTCTATCCATTGCAGTGTACTTTATCACTAAGCTATCATACATCGTGAATTGCTAAACTTAGGTACTTTCACCAATATGGGGAAAAGAAAAAGTTATGCGTACGATAGAGCATTTAAGTTACAGGTTGTAGACTTGGCACCCCCCCCCCAAAAAAAAAAAACAATAATGCAGCAAGATGTGAATTCGGTGCGTCAGAGAAAGCAAATTTTTAAGTAGGTTATGTTTCTTCGAGAATACTTACCCAAATAAAGTTAGAAATATCAGCTTGCTACCTCGCGAATCCAGCCTTACTGAAAGAAGAAAATCGTCTTATCCTATTTCAGATAGACAAAGGGCAGTAATTCTTACCCATTAACTCCCATTGGCACAGACAGGTCTCTCTAGTTTTTAGCTGAGCGACATGTTAAAGAGGATACTCGTATGAAGGGTTGCTTGGGATGGTCTTTGAAGTAATGTGTTTAAGTAAGTATTCTCGGAGTAACATAATTTACTTAAAAATTTGATTTCTCCTTCGAATACGTTCCCCAATCGCATTACGTTAGGAAAATAGGTAAAAGCAGGAGGGGATGATAAGCATTAGACCTCTACCTCAGGCATTCTCTTTGAGAAGAATAGCTAGATTCCCCATGTGAACGATAAAACCCGTTCTCATAATTACATAAGCAACACAACCCGGGTTCCCGTGAAATGCGACACTGATCTACTGTTAAGAAGATGAAGATGAAAAATCTTCTTCCCTACAAAATTTCACTGACAAATTCAACGAAGCTAACAGGCTGTGTTGATTGATTTAGTTGGGTCTGGTTGCAGTTTGTGCTGCTGGATTAATTTCTGGATTATTTTCGGTATCAGGACCGTGCGAGGGTAAGCAAAGGTACACAACCCCTCGATAGAGGCTTGAAAGCTAAATTCAGTGAGCACTCACTGTGCGCCGGATCCTCGTCCAGGTCAGCTTGTAGCTCTGTAGAAGTCATGCCGAGTGATATCGACGACTCCGGCCGGTCGTATTTGGCAATGTTACTAGCTCTCCAGTGAGGGTAGAGAGTGAGTAATCTAAAGTCCGGCACAGCCGGTGAGAACGGTGTGTGGTCGGTGGTATATGAGACGGTCCAGCAATCACCGGTAGTGGCCGCTCTGATGCCTGGCTGAACGGACAGATTTCTCGTTGAAATCTCCAGTAGAGTAGTGATAAGATGCGGACGACGTGGCTAGACGGACAGATCTATCTCTAAGATCCACGTGTGAACTATTTGGTTGGACCATTTCAACGAAAAGGTCCCCATACTGGGATGGCTGGACTGCCTGTGTCGGCTGGAAGGCTGGTGACGTCGAGACGGCCGGTGACGACTGAAAAACCAGTAACACTGCGTCAGTATTAAAAGTTGGATCTAACGGATCCGACATGAACCCCATGCGCCCTGACTTACGGCCCCGAAGGCCATGCTGGGGCATGCGTAGGACTTACACCCATTGGGCTGCCTAAAATTGGGGGAATATTTCACCAATGCGTCTGTAGAAGCAAATGGTAGAATAGGGGGCAAAATTCGACCAGATGTAAGGATTTGCGTCATCGTTTCCTGCACCAGACGACGCATATGTTCTAACGAAGACTGAACCCTTCATGTATCCTCTCTGTCCCCTGAGGTAGCTGAAGCCGTGGGTTGCACGCGGCGAACTGGGGGGGGGGGGGACCCAGCGTCTCCCACAAGGCTTACAAGAGAAGTGGATTTGGGGTGAAGGCTGAGGACGTCGGTGCAGTTCTTCCTTGATTTCGACCTTCTTTCTCTCCCATTGGTGGCTTTTTATGGAGCAATGCTGTCCAAGTGTTCTCTGACCACTTGCTGCATATGTTTACAAGGTGACGCTGAAGTACATTTCATGCATGAAATGCAGGAGTCATGAGTATCCTCCCTGACCTTGAGTTTCTTGCACTTCAGACATTTGGAAGACATTTCAGTGAAACGACACAAAAAACAAAATTAAGGTGGAAACTAGTAATGTATTTGAAATTACTAAGTCGGTGAAACACTGACACAACTAATATTCTTGAAATTGTCGGATAGAAACTTATAAAAACTCCATGTTATGAACTTATGCATAATGCTTAGTTAATAATTAAACCACGAGTCTATCAAAACAGCATGAAATACGAATAAACTAAGCAAAAATATCAAGCAGCACTATATAATTTCGCTAATATGAGCTCCGTAATGGACGGAATAAGTGAAAAATAAGTCTAAGTCACGCTAACTCATAATGGTTTTGTATAGGTCAACGATAGCGTGATGGGACGGGGGTCTTCAAAGACGAAATCCCGAAAGGTGACAAAGGTGACAAAATCACTCAAAAATTGGCAGAAATTGTAAAATAATGCATTCAACCTGCAGTAGATCGATAAATCCGCACAATAAATCCAAAAGGAACGACGGAGGGGTCCATAGGAACACAAAAACAGCTGGATTGTAGGAGGATGAACTGTAGGACGTGTGCTCTGTACAGCAGTGAAACTAAAACTTGCCACACCTGGTGGTACCGGGGAGGGGGGGGGTAATGGGTAAATGTTACTGCCCTTTGTCTATTTGAAATAGACGGGATTAGACGATCTTCCTCTTTTAGTAGGGCTGGATTCGTGAGGTAGTAGGGTAATATTCCTAACGTAATGTGACTGGGGAACGTATTCGAAGGAGAAACATGTGCGTGACTGGCGGAAAAAAAGTCAGTTCTAGTTAGTAGTGCCATACATCTTAAGAAAATTTGAATAATAGAAAACCCTTATGTAAATTGGGAGTTTGGTTTGCATGAGTGGGTTATAGAGCAGTGTCAAAATGGGCATGCTGTAGGACGAAACTCCCATTTTTTTATGTGCTGGGAAATTCAACTGTGCACCAAATTGGAGACAAAACGGTGACTACACGGGCTTTCACAGCAGTATTAAGTTGTTAGCAAATGGAACGAAACTGAGGTCACTACTTGTGTTTCAACGCAAGATTATGGCAAAAGACAAGGTGCAAAGTGGAGTTGTTGTAATCTTTAACCCTTAAGGACAGTATACAATGTAATTTGTTTGGTCTGGAATGAAAAAGTAGGGAACACTAGACCGGGTGCATTGAGATACTTTATATTCCATTTTGTTTAAATTAAATTTCTTTAAACCATTCTTTGTTCTTTTGCTACAGTATACCCATATTTTATTGTTATGCCCAGTGCTTATTGGAGTATTTCGGTGCAAAAGGAGCTGTGAGTCGTTTTATAAAAACTTAGAAGAAAGTATTTTAAAAATCTGATTACATTATGTTCATTTCCCCTTAGCAAACAATGTTATTGAACTAATTCATACAATCAGTGAAAGAAAATTTATATTACCCTGTCCTTACCTTTCTTATGGGTCCATTTCTTGGCAGGAACACTCTTGATAGACAAATAATTCAGTTGTTGCCCGTCGGAGAGCTAAGTAAAGTATGTTTTCGCTTTAACCCGTTTAGTTACTATGCTCAAATATCAGCCCTCTCAATTTCAGCTCTACTGGTCGTATACCAGAAGAACTTAAGGAATGGTCTGTTGTCCATCGTCCGTTAGAATATTTGTTATTGTTACTCCTCCTAAAGTACTTGGAAGATTGCCAAGAAACTTTAGACACATTCATCCCATTATCTAGTTGGACTTAAATGAAAATGGTGCTGCTCGGACATCCAATATGGCCGTCATCTTGAAAATGTTAATATAGCTAATCCTCTGGAATGGATGCTCATCAATTTTTTTTCCTAAAAGACTTATTGTGATATCTATTGGTCCTAAATCAAAATGGAGCCGTTGATCTTGAAAATATTTTTATCTCTACTTCTCCTACAGATGGTCATATCAACATCGAGTTTCCACTAAAAACACTTAATATGATTTGTAGTTGGTCCTAAATAAAAATGGTACTGTTCAGACATTTAATATGGCCTCCACCTTCAAAATTTTTATCTCTACTACTTCTACGTGGACGGTCATATCAACACGGGGTTTTCACTAAGGACTTGTGACGCCTAGTTGGTCCGCAATAAAAGTGTGCTGATCAATGTCCAATATGGCCGCCAGAGCAGTCATATTGAAAATCGTTATCACTTCTCCTCCTACATGGATGGTCATATCAACCATATTTCTTGTGACGTCTAGTTGGTTCTAAATAAAAGGTGCTGATTTTAATCAAATATGGCTGCCATATAAAAGATCTTGTTATCACTACACCTGAATGAATGGTCATATCAACATGGAATTTTCACTAAAAGATTTCTTATGATGACAATTTGGTCTTAAATAAAAATGGTGCCAATGTAAGGTCCAGTATGGCCACCACGATAGCCATTTTGAAAATCTTATCTCTGCTCCTCCTGAATGGATAGATATCTTAACATGGTTAGATATCCACCACAGCAGCCATGATCTTGAAAATCTTGTTATTGCTACTCCTGAATGGTTGATTGATAATGGTTTTATGGCACAACAGCACTGTAAAGCTATATAGTGCCATAAAAAGGTTATATGATAAATGATTTACATATGAGGGTGGTTCATTATCAACAAGCAATAAAAAGAAAAAAAAACAAAACTATAAGATGGTGAGGATAATATATGAAGGTTCCCAATTAATCTGAATGTAAATGGTGTATAAAGGGTAATTACACCACAATAAATAATTTAGGGCAATTGTTCCTACCTACTCAAAGTTAATAGGTTGCACATAAGCTATATTTTAAAATAAATGTTAACTTCCTTCAAGAAATCTAAAATACAAGACAAATTTACTGTATCATAAAGTTCCTTCATGTGCAATAACATCGTTGTAACAATTTCATGTAGGTTGGAGATCAAAACAATTTATCAGAAAGTGCTTCATGATGAAGGGTCCATTGCAAGAAACATACTCAGATGGATCTTCACCTGTAATATCTAGGAGTGGGTTATATAAGTATGACCAATTCTATTTCATGCAATGACTACCTTGTAATTACAGATGGGTCTGTAGGAAATGCCGTGGCAAAATGGAGCTTGTTACTGACAGCATGATTACATGATTCCCATCAATTACTAAATAAAGACTTTTAATATTAGGTTTAAAGTCAGTGTGTGGTATTTAAAATCAGATGGTTGTAGAGATAGGGCTACTTTTGTAGCAAGATATGCTCTTTCATTATCTATAATACTGATACAACTAGCTAACCAATAGTATACATGACTGGGTAACAGTATATTGTATTGTGATAGGTACACAGCCTGGTATGTTTAATGAGAATATTTGTCCATAATGGGTTTCCAACTTCCTACTATGGAATGTTTGAAGACTCATGAATAGAAAATCATCTCTTTAAAATATTGTTATCTCTACTCCCAAATGGATGGCTATATCTACATGGAGTTTTCACCAATATTACAATACCTAGCTGAACATCCAATATGGCTGCCACGACAACTGTCCTAAAAATCTTGTTGCAACTATCCCCCTTCCAATGGAAGATCAGTTTGACATGGGGATTTCACCAAAACTCCTCTAATGATTTCTAATTTGTCCTAAATAGCAAAGGTGCCAAACTGACATTCAAATCATGTACAACAGCAGCTACATGTAATTTGAAGAAAAACAATGCTGAAGGATACCCAAGATGGTTTTAAGACTTGACAATTCAAAGTAAGAAATGTTCTTATTGTGAATTGTTTTTGCCCGGTGAAGCATCAGTCCCTTCAAGGGACTAAAGTTTATCATAGCCTTTTCAGCTTTAGTTTAAGGGACGAAAAAAAAAACATATATGCTTGTTTGGCTTGGTGTTTAACAGTACATCAGCACATGAAAGGTTATATGTTGCCCAGGCAACTGGAGTCAAGTGTCTTGCCCAGAGACAAATCGCAGCAGGCAACTTTGTCAAGTCTGTACAGGATTCTAACCCATTCCCTTCTGGTTGAGAGTTTGGCGCTTTAACCAACCAATGAGTGACCATGCTACAATATACGTAGTTGACAACTGATTCAGATGGAGTAATTCTTGTTTTCAACAAAAAAATAATTGTTATACATCTTTCCATCATATACCAAACTCATTTTCAAGATCAGTGCCTTTTGCAATATCCTTTTTTATGATAATATTTCAAATTAGACTTCAAAACTTAACTCTGTACAAGATAGTAAAGATATTAATTTAAGTACTTAAAAACATAGACAAATCTTTATATAAATTTAAGATGTGAATTAGTTGAAAGGATGATAGGAACAAAAAGCAAACTAAGCTTAAATCTGAAACACTATCCCTTCAATTTCATGGTGTTAAATAATTAGTTCTAATATTATTTTGAGGACTTGCAGAGACAAAAACAAGCAACAAAATAAAAACATCAGAAATTTTATTTCCAGTAATAACTGAGCAAAATATGTAAAAAATTGTGTAAATATTTACTAAACTAGAAAATTTATGAGAAAAAAATAAATGACTTTGGCTGACGTCATTCACTGGTTGAGAGGTAGAAAACCTAATATAATTTCACATCCAGCAGCTTAGAGAAACCCTGTTATTAATAAATCTCTGAAAAATTTGTGTCCTTCATATCACAGACTCTGGTTTTCGTGGACACTTGACTATCTAATTGATGGCCATTTTCTCACATTCATTAGAACACAAATAAAATATACAAGAAAACATATATTCATAGATACTCAACTATCTAACTTACTGTTATTCTTTCAAATTCATTTGAACACAAATAAAATATATACTAGAAAACATATATTCATAGATACTCAACTATCTAACTTACTGTTATTCTTTCAAATTCATTTGAACACAAATAAAATATATACTAGAAAACATATTCATAGATACTCAACTATCTAACTTACTGTTATTCTTTCAAATTCATCTGAACACAAATAAAATATATACAAGAAAACATATATTCATAGATACTCAACTATCTAACTTACTGTTATTCTTTCAAATTCATTTGAACACAAATAAAATATATACTAGAAAACATATATTCATAGATACTCAACTATCTAACTTACTGTTATTCTTTCAAATTCATTTGAACACAAATAAAATATATACTAGAAAACATATTCATAGATACTCAACTATCTAACTTACTGTTATTCTTTCAAATTCATCTGAACACAAATAAAATATATACTAGAAAACATATATTCATAGATACTCAACTATCTAACTTACTGTTATTCTTTCAAATTCATTTGAACACAAATAAAATATATACTAGAAAACATATATTCATAGATACTCAACTATCTAACTTACTGTTATTCTTTCAAATTCATCTGAACACAAATAAAATATATACTAGAAAACATATATTCATAGATACTCAACTATCTAACTTACTGTTATTCTTTCAAATTCATTTGAAGACAAATAAAATATATACTGGAGAAGACATACTTGACATAATTGACTGCCATTCTTGCATTCATTACAACAGAAACAGAATAAATAATAGAGAACATATAGCTACGTATATTCAACTATCAACTCCACAACCACTCTCTTAACATTCATTAAAACAAAAACTGAATCCATACTGGGGAACGTACTTGAGGACACTCACATATCTAATTCACAACCATTATCTCTCATACATATGTACTGAAGAGCATGTACTCATAGATACTCAACTATCTGTTCCACAACCATTCTCTCATTTTCATTATAACAAAATCAAAAATACATACTGAAAAACATGTACTCACAGAAACTCAACTATCTACTCCATGACCACTCAAGTTTTCCACTTCTGAAGAAAACAAAATTCAACCAAAAACACTACCAGCCACTCAAGCAATGCCATTAACAAATATTAATGTAATAAGGTTGAACTGCTTGCACCAATGCTGAACGTGTCAAGCAAAATGAACAGATCTGACCAGAGATGTATGTCAGCACAAAAGAGATCACATGGTGCTGACTGTAAGTAATGTATTTGCCGGCCTATAAAACGATGCAGAGAACAAGTTGAATGAGCAAATTTGTTCAATTTTCCATCCTTCATCCTTATATAAGTCAATGCTGAGTGTAAGACGAGGCCAGATCAATACCTAGGCTTTGTCTTTTTCACTTTGTTCCACACATCGCAAATTTTATCCTATCTGTAACTCAGTAACCTTCCTGGTCTGGATCAATAAATGTAACTAAAAGTATGCAATTTGTTTCACATGAAGTATTTTAAATGTATTATGTACTTTTAGCTACATGTAATGATGCTGACCTGAAAATTTATTGAGTTGCAGATAGGATAAAATTCGCGATACTGTGTGGAAATAAACTATAATAACTTTCAGTCTCATAAATATTAAAAGTATCACTGTACGCTACTTCAGATTATCAGTAATAGGGATACTGCATCATTAATATTAAATGCTTCTTCCACATTTTTATGGAAGAGAGATGCATATGTATTCCCTTGCATTTTTCTTCTTGCACTCGTGATCAAAATGAAATATGGCCTGATATATACAAGAGAGGGAGAGATATTCCAGGTCTTTGTGGGGGTTTTTTTCCACCTTATTGCCCCCGTTTTGCTGAAGCTTTTGTCAAAGAGAGAAAAAATTAAGAATTAAATAGTAATTGTAGACTATGAAAATACATACCATACTCCTTCAGGATTTGAATATTCATAATAGTTATATCCATAAAGACTCCATTTACTAAGTTAAAATGACTATTTCACATGTTGTCTAATTTTCTTTGCAAGTATAATGACCTCTCCATTCTGAATAAATAAGATTATTTTTTTAAGTACATGTACTATTCCTGTACTTCCACATGATTCTTGGACAATGGATGTGATAACTAAAACTAGAAGGAACTGCTTACTTAGTGGTATTAATTGATAATGGAATATGGTATTGCACTTTTGTACATGAGTATGATCAGAGTCATTAAGTAAGTGAACAATACAGATTACTGTACAATCGACAAGACATTTATCTCTCTCTCTCTCTCTCTCTCATAATGGGGCAAAATTTTTATTTAATCATGAGGTGTAGTAAGAAAATTGTGATGGAATATCTGACTTTGTCATGGTTATTCATCTTCTAAATTGTCAGTTCTAACACACCCGTATCAAATTTAAACAACGCATATGACAAACAATGTATATTACTAATGCATACTGCTTTAGGGCAATAACATCTCATGTAAGTTAATTTTTATTACTGATGATCATGTAATTGTTTAAAATCCTTCTCAATGTGAGGTCCTATTTTTTTTCATACACCTTCTCTTACCCAAAATGAAATATGTATTTACACATTATTTTTCATACTTTTGGAAAATTGTTTCTATACGAAAAATTATGTGACATACAACAAAACGATTTGGGTGACAAATTCCATATAAAAGTCGATTCGGAGTATAAGAAGAAGCTAGGATTTTCTGGTCAAAAAGTATCATCCTATAGACCGGCAAATGCAGTAAACATGTAAACAAAAAAGAATTGCACACAAAAAACTGACTTCAAGGACAAAGGTACTACAAAGTAAAGAAAATACAATACAGTGAAACCCCATAGTAACATGATTTGTTATATTATTAATTCAAATATAACATCATCATTGCTGCCAAAATCTTACAATAACTGCATTAAATAGTTGAAGTACTACAAAGCTTTAGTGCCAAATAACACTCTAAGAATTTAATTTAATAATTTGGCAAGATATAATGGATTCTTGAAGACAAAAATATCACTGCTCCTTACTTATTTTGCAAAGAAATTAGAGTGTTAAAAAGCTGCTGATTGTTAATCTATTATTGAACCATCAACAATAAAGATATTAACCCTTCCTTGTTTTGTCTTCAGTGTATACTATGTACAGTTGGAAAATCCTGGGTAAACAATAGACAACAGATGTTTACTTAGTCATCTTGCATACACATACAACCACCAAACAAAGTGCTGATCTGTAAAAATGTTTAACATCTAATATCTACCTATTCAAGAGAAAATAATAGACCACCAAAGCCTCATCAAACAACCATCACACCCAACTATTGTAGCAACAAGTTTATCTCCACATAACACCACCACCACCCTAATTCATTTATCTAAATCTTGTTAGAAATTCAAATAGCAGTTCCAAATCACTCCCATATACACGAACCCATTGTAATCCCAAAGTTACATGTACAACTGCAGTGTTGTCTACTATGGATTGGAACAGAACAATTAATGGTTGGTATTTCTCATTCGATATACATCAATTCAGTAACTGTATCAATGACATGCATAGCTTTGTTCCCCCCCCCCCTTTAGTTGCTAAAAGGAGACATGCACGGTTTTCTTCAGGTTTTTAGTTAAGAGACTTGATTGGATAATGCATAGCTATGGTACATAGCTTGACAGCACTACGTGGACACTGGCCATAGTGTTATGGCAGGGTTTCACTGTAGTTATATTTGAATCTTAATGAGGCAAATTTCTCTCTCTCTCTCTCTCTCTCTCTCTCTCTCTCATGGTTATGTAATACATAAAATGTTTCAGCAAATGCAAGTAAGATTTTCTTCAAGGATGGATTTTTTGTATTTTTCCTGATCAAATATAATGACTTCAATAATCTAATGATTGGGGAGATACGGAGAGATAGAAAATGCAGATGAGAGTAAAACCTTTTCTAAGCAAAAATAGGGATTGAATTTTGTGCAGAACACTTAGTTCCATTATGAATTTCAGATATTCTGTCCCATTATTTTTTATACTATGCAATCATAAGAAGAAATACAATCCATGCCAAAATTTCATATTTTTCCAAGAGTCCCTGACTCAAATTATACACAGGTGATATGTCTAATAATTCTTTCTTCAAATTTCTTATTAATGTTTTCCTACTGTTCCTTTAATAATCAGAGAGGATGTCTGATATTTTTGGTCAATAACAAAAAAACTATTGGTGGTTACAAAAAGGAAAACTTGTCAATAGTAACATGAATGGGTTTAAAACCAAAACTGAATGGTACAGAATTTCATTTTCTATCACCACAATACATCTGGCACAGATAATGGTGTGAAAAGAATAATTTGTCAGTCACTGCATCAAAGGATTTCCCCTTGTGTAATTCTGGCACATCTCTAATCATCATCTCCTCTTTTTGATGCTGTGGATAGTAATAATAATATAATTATGACAAATATGATGATAATAGTGAAGACCATGGCAAATGCATGGTTGATGAAGTGACAACAAAATAATGAACAGTGATGAGTGTGTAACAAGATAAATAAACTTCAGCAATGCTTTAAACTGCATTAAATTTTTTTTCATAACCTGGCTGTGGTAAACACACATCCCATATCCTGACAGTAATCAAATGAGAGTAAAAAATACTAATTTATAATGCAATTTGTTTCATACCCTAAAATAATTCTTTAAAGTGTACTAGTTTGTTAGCTGTCCCATGACTGACCATAAATTTCAATTTTTCTAATTCTGAATGTACAGAAAGAAAATAGTCCACAAACTTCTCTGCCCAACTCAAACATTGCAAATTTTGCATTTGCACATGAGATTTTGAAAATGGCACAATCGTTTGGATTAGAGGTCACAGGGCCCTGTGGATGTGAAATATTCTGGATTAGTGGCAACAGAACCCCAATGGTCAGGAAACATTTGGAATTAAAGGCCCCAGAGCCATGAACCAAGCAGATCATAAAAATTGAACTCAGACTCAAAATGGAAATATTTTAGTGACTATATTCACAATAAATGTAAAACTACCAATCTGAGAGAATTAGGAAATTAGGATATTATTTTTATTTTTTTAAATATCAAGAAGACTCTAAGTACAGTTTCTATATTCTGATGTTGTATCTGAGTTCAGTTTTCAGGTTCAGATAGTTTCCTCACTACAAAGTTCATCTATGTATGCATCTGTGTTTTGGTGGGTCCCAGGGTGGCAGAGTGGCCTCTAGTCCTGGGTTCATCCACTGTGGCTATGCGAGAAAGCTTGCCAATAACTTCCCATGGGTCAGTGGTTCTTCCTTAAGTTTGACAATTCTACAATGTACATACCCAAATTTGACATCAAAATAAATTATAATCATGTGAGCCTTTTATGAATAGGAAAACTAAGGAGGCCAGAAATGAATAGACAATAGAAAAAAGCAGACAACAGATAAATTTTATTTAAAGTCGGTGCTGCATTACATAATAACATTAGCTTGTTGTAGCTCTTTTACCGACTGTAAACAATATAACAATTTAATTCAACAGACATATAGTATTTACAATCAAACTGGTTTTTTTAAATTATGATTTTAAGGTAAGATATTATCCCCCCCAATTAATAATTTCTGATTAAAAATTAAATGCAGAGAAGTCAATTTGCATGGATATAATATACTACAAGCTTACATCAGTGTTGCAATACACTGGTTAAAATATGGCTGGTCGAAAAATCCAATATTAAATATACAAGGACAAAGAATGACTATGCAAAACATACTAAGCCCACAAAAATGACAAGTATTAATGCATCAGAAGCATATAATTAAAAAGTTTCTTCTAAAAGGAGGAAAATGCATCCATAACCATGTTTAAGTGACACATTCCAACATTTAGGCAATCAAATAGCTACAAGCATATATACAACATTTAGGGCAATCAAATAGCTACAAGCATATCTGAAAAACTAGGATCTCAATGCTAAGCACATGATGTTTGATGCTCAGAGACCAGCATCCATGCCTGATGTTTATTTCTTACTCTAAACTATAATTTCTGATTAAAAATTCCATGCAGAGAAGTTACTTTAGATGATTGTAATACACTCTACAATTACATGAAGTGTTAAAAATACATTGCTTAAAATAATACATCCTTAAGATGCCATTTATATGCATACTGATTGGAGTCAAGTGATCATACTGATTTTAAAGACAAAGACAGACTATGCAAACACAAAGAGAGCACACAAATATGTTAAGTGTTAATGCAGCAGAAGCATATAATTAATAAAAGTATCTTCTAAAAGGGAGGTAAATCCAGCTATAACCAGGTGTAAGTGACACAACCCAACATTTAGAGCAATCAAATAACTACAGTCCAAGCACACGTGAAAAACAAATTTAAAATGCAAAGCACATGACTTTGATGCTCAGAGACCAGCATCCATACCTGATGTTTTTTACTTACTCTAAACTATATGTTCCTGTATATCATTTCCATTCCCAACACCACTGGTCAATAAAGGTGCCTTCTCTGAAAGTTAGAATTTACATATTGCAGACATTAAAAATTATATATATATATATATATATATATATATATATATATATATATATATTTGTTTGTGTGTTGTCACAATAAAAATAAAATTTCCAAACCAATTTCTCATATCTAATATATTGACACTATGAGACTTCAAGATGGAGATTAAGCTGAATGTAAATTCTGACTTATTTTTCACTCCTTCTATTTGGAACTGTATGGTGTTAAATAGATTTTAAAATAGAAAAGACGTCTCCAGTTTGGTTGTCTGGTTTCTTTACTTACCAGGGGGTCAAAATCTATAATAGATTTTTGAAGAAATAAATATCTGAATCAACACTATAAAGTTCGTTGCATGCATTTGTCTGATTTGATGATATAGCTTGTTGTGGGTCAATCTTTTGGGGGGAAACTGATTGAACACAGACCATAGTTACATGAGCCAGAATAGTTAACATCTAAACTGTTTGGCTTGGCATCCCTATGACACTTCAGTACAAAGTTTACTGACATGTATTTTCATAGTCTATATGTTTATGTGGAAATTCATATTCTAGGAAATACAAGAAGATCACAATAGTACAACCATGACATTCAACGTTGATCAATATAGTAAATTAAGAGTAGTTAAGAAAGTCATAAATCTGGTACACTGTGGTATTTTTCATTTTCAAACTTACACATATCAATAACACTCCTTTTCACTGAGTTTTACCTTTTAATACTGAATTTCAAACTAAAACTTCAGTGTGCCAGAAAATGTCACCATAGCCACATATACAAGCAACAGTCCTAAGCTATATAATCCAGACATAAACAATCTTTTATTAACAATTCTTTTGAGCAATGGCAGATTGATACACAGATATCATACATTGATATATTTAACAGTGATCTATTGATCTATGTACCTTTTTATTTATCCAATCAATTTGTATGTACGTTCTTTGTTAGTCATTGTTTTAGGATTGTTACTGTGTTCAATAACTCTTTTGCTTTCTCAATGATATAGTGGTAGAATTATTTCATAATTTCAAGCTGTTGTCCTCTTAACTCAGATTTATTGCAGTTTGTTCAGTGAGGTTAGCAATGTGTCACCCAAAACATTTCATCCATGTTTGAAGAAAGAAGCATAGTAAGCCATCAGTTTGTTTTGCTGTGTTCAAGAGTGCAGAATTTCCAACAAGTCAATTTTCTAATCATTTACTTAACTCCCATTAAACATTTTTTTCAATATTTGGCTTTTCACAAAATGCTGTAAAAAACTTGTGACTGATATCTGTATGTTAACTGGACCACTACTTATTGCTTCAAAAGTGGTTTCAATTTGCTTTTTTCTCTCCTTCTTTGTTGCTATATTTCATCTTCATTTAGTTGTGTCTTCAGACATGTGTGTTATCTCTCCAGATCAAAAGAATTTTTTAAAAACTTTGTCATGATATTGTAATATGCATTTCTAGGCACACTAACATTTCCACATGCTATCCATATATTCCTGTCCTTCTCAACTTTAAAAAAATACATTTAAAATTATTGACAATTTATCTTTTTTGTAATATCATTTTTCAAAAATACATTTATTCTATTCCTTGACAACATAAATATTTATATCTTGTAACATTTCTTTTATTACTTTACAATTAATTAACTACCAAAACACGTATCTTTAAATAGCCAAAGATAATAAGTCGTCATGAGCTGAGAAAACCAACTTTCCCATTTTGGTGTTGTGTATCTCATGATCAGGTGATCTGAATTATTAATTTCCTGGTAATTTACTTAATGATTAAATAAAAAATTAAGGTTATTTTTATCACATATTTTTTATTACTTTGAACACTTTCTTTTCATCATCATCAGTCATAAGCATACAGAGTTTTAGACAAGTGGTTTCCAACCTTTTTTGGCCACAACCTAAAAATATATTTTGTCTAAGCCTCACAACCTCATTTCCATAAGTTTTATTACACTAAAAAAAAAAATTCTGGTAACCCTCTGCAACCCTCCACAATGTCTTTGAAACCCCTGAATTCGGTCATGACCTGGGGGATGGGAACCACTTTTTAGATTTTAAACCACAAAACTCTTTTATAGGTATGCCATGTAGCTCATCCATGAAAAATCAAGGAATTTCTTTCGTGTCCTTGTGGTATTTAAATCATGTTGTCCTTCAAGTAATCACACGTTAGAACTTCATGTTCCCTATCATTCAAGTGTAAAAATTTCCAGTTTGAACATGAATGCTTACAAAACCTGTCTCCATCATAAATTAGTTTTATTCTATTGCAGTTTAACTGATTATGCTTTTTGTAATATAATCTTTAGAGAAACAACTTTGATAGTTCTAACAAAGTGGAGTCACCATAAATATGTTTGACTAATTTCATTTATAGTTTCTATACAAACCAAAACTGAATCTTCATCAATAACTGCTCTCCAAGCTAATGACAGATGTTTTTGCCACTTTGAAAATTTATTTTCATTCATACATAGTTTTCAGTTTCCTTTTCCTGCAGTTTTCTGTTTGTTTGCCAATTACCTATCATTCAAAATTTAAAAATCCTTTAAAACTCAATAGTTGACTGAGCTCTCTGTTGATATGAATCTCAGACATCATTCATAAAGTACAACTCCTTACTTTTTGAATTTTTTTTCAGTCCTACTTTCTGACATAACATAAAATTTATTAGGTGCAACATTAATTTAGTTTGTAATGCTATGTACATAGTAATTCTGTTACAGTTATTTTAGTTCCTTTTTGGTCTTTGACTAGTTTCTTTAAAACTTCTGACATTTTCCTCCAGGGATGCTAACATCTTTTCAAGTGTGAGAGGATAGTTCTCGATACATTTGTGTACTTTTTCATTACACCCAGTCAATTTCTAAAATGTACCGAGTGACATTCTCATCTGGTATATTTGAGATATTTGTATTTCCATCTAATTTGTTAATCTGACCATTGAAAGGAGTTTGATTTTACTTTTTTTTTTTTCTCAGGACATGCATTGGTACATTGCCCATTTATACCAATTGTTTTTGATCTACCTATTTATACTGGTTCTGATTTACCCATTTTGATCAAACCATTTTTATAGTTTGTTTTGAACTATCTATTTATATAGGTTGTTTTGATCTACCTAGTTTGATGTACTGATTTATATTAGATGTTTTAATCTACCCATTTATATAGGTTGTTTTGAGTAAGATACATGATGTAGGACATTTGTATGGAGTATTCATTCAACCATTTTTAATTTGTTGATCATTATCTGAATAATATTCATCATTAAATTCGGCTTATCAATGTGGAATTAAGCTAATTCCACTTCATTTTCAACAGTCAATCATCAAGAAGTGTCTCTCAACAGTTCAAGTTCTACACCAGCAAACTTCAAGCATGCTCCATGAGCTAGTCCAGGTGCAATGACATAAAGAGTAGGTTTGAGTTCAGAGTTTTAAATGCAAACACTCATTACATCCTAAAAATGTCACATATCATCAACATATCTTCTTTATGTCAGTGATGGTGACTTTATGCTGAAGTATGCCATTGCAGACTGGACATATTTATTATGATCACCTGAGTGGTTTGAACTGAATAGTGGTGAGAACTTTTCTATCAGTGGTATAAATGTGGAAGATGTCCTTTTCCAAATGGTTATGCTGCATTCATTGAAACCATCTGATTTTATATGACAACTTTTCATCACTCAAAATCTTTACCAGCTTTTCCAATGACCGTACCATGAACCTAGAGCCATTAACAACTCTTATCATTATTTTAAAATCTATTTCCTCTCATCTTTCATGACTCTATTGATCAAGAAATGCTTGCTGTATGAATGTATTTATCACCGTTGTCCAATATGACCTCTTCATCAGAACCTGTGTAACCGACTCCTTAATAAATAAATGTCCTAACAAGATAAAATTATTAATGGAAGGTAGTATGAAGTTTGAATATTTCAAATTTAAATTGCAACTGTCATCAGCAGGACTTGACTAAAGAATATGTTTAAGTTTCGATCACTGTCAGAAAATTTTGTAACAATTGATTTTGTTACACAATGATTCCTTCCTTTCAACAGTACGTAGATTTTGTCCCAATTTCTGTTCATTATATGTTACATATATAGTTGCCAATGAAGTTTAATTTTATCCTCTTTTGCTTAATATGTTATTCTTCAAACAGTCATCTTTTTTTTGATCTACCTAGCTGTATTTAACTCTGACACCTTCTTTACCATCATGATGTATTTTGTTGTTGTTCAGATATTCTGTTAACACCAATTATAAAATAAAGATAATGGCATTGTCCTTCATTTAAAGACTGATGTAACTTGAAGTCGGTCTGAGCTACATTAATACAAGTACCATGAATAGTTTCATCAATTTTCAGTCTATAGAATGTATATTTTGAGTCCATGTAGACAGGATCAACTTGTGTTCCAAATGGACTTGAAGCCATCTGTATGACAAAGGCACTGTACACAACAAAAGTGGAAACATTGCTAAACATACACTGATGCAAACTGAACAGCACAATAATGAAGCCTGTACATAACACAATGTTGATGTTACAAGATGTAATTATTACATCAGCTTCTCTTACATCTGAAGAAGCATTAAATCTATTGTCTAATGAATTGAAAAATTCAAAAAGAAACATTAGACATTTTGTTCGGCAAGCTAGAGACTAATAATAAAGACTTATGGAAAAGTTGAATTGGAAAAGAAAATGGAAGTAATCAAGGAATACAACAAAACGTAGAAGGAAGTGCGTAGTCTAACAGATAAAATGAAACATATATTCTCTAGCTCATTGACTCTCAGATTTTCTCTAGCTGATTAAAATCAGCTGTATCATTTACAAACTTGCGATATTGTATATGGCTGTACGAAGTCAAATTCAACAAAATGAAATGGTGGAGCTTATGCATAGCACAACTAATAAGTATGCACCTTCAAAAATTAAAGTACAATGACTTAGCCTGCATAAGCAGCAGCAGCAGCAAAACATGTGCCAAATGCACATAAGCAAGGATTGTAAGGCACAGTGACATATCCAGTGTATAGAACAATGTTTGAAACAGTAAGATGTAATGATTATCCCTAAAACATTGTAGGTGTATCTAAATGACAAGATTTAATTATTGCAACCTTAGAACATTATAGGTGTATCAAAACAATAAGATTTAATTATTGCAACCCTAGAACATTATAGGTGTATCAAAACAATAAGATTTAATTATTGCAACCCTAGAACATTATAGGTGTATCAAAACAATAAGATTTAATTATTGCAACCCTAGAACATTATAGGTGTATCAAAACAATAAGATGTAATTTTTGCAACCCTAGAATATTATAGGTGTATCAAAACAATAAGATGTAATTATTGCAACCCTAGAACATTATAGGTGTATCAAAACAATAAGATTTAATTATTGCAACCCTAGAACATTATAGGTGTATCAAAACAATAAGATTTAATTATTGCAACCCTAGAACATTATAGTAACAATAAGATTTAATTATTGCAACCTTAGAACATTATAGGTGTATCAAAACAATAAGATTTAATTATTGCAACCCTAGAACATTATAGGTGTATCAAAACAATAAGATTTAATTATTGCAACCCTAGAACATTATAGGTGTATCAAAACAATAAGATTTAATTATTGCAACCCTAGAACATTATAGGTGTATCAAAACAATAAGATTTAATTATTGCATCCCTAAAATTGTTGTACGTGTATCTAAACTAGTGACACTTTAAGCACAGCAGTGATCTCACATCATATTTAAGGAATATAAATAGGAGAAAAATGTATTTACATTTTGCAAATTTAAACTGACAGCAAACAATCAGAGAGAAACAATATCATCAATATAAGTAACAGGACAACATTAGAAACAATGTAATTGTTAGTTAAAAAAATTCAGTTGCAAGACAGATCCACCATTTAAGAGTATATATTGTGGAGAATTTAAAATTTCTTATACCAGACAAAAGTATCAGCTATTTAATAAAGCATAGTTTAATATCTAATGGAACAGTTACCAATGCAGCTAGTATCATGCTTGTTAAATATCTATCAGTTTTAATTACGCAGGATGCAGCTAAAATACTGCAATTTATCCACATCAGTGTAGACAATGTTAAAATTGTTTTGCGAAGACTACATGTTGGTATCACTCACTAATTATTTACTGTGGCATATTTTATGAACATTTCTGAAGACTTTCAAACCATTTTATTACACTACTGAATATGGTATTTTTCAATATACTGTAGAAGACAATCCAATTACTGAACAAAACAGCTATGTGATATACTTGCTTGTAAGTTGAGTACAAATTCAAACAACATAAACCTGATCAGCTATTGCATGATCATTAGCAGATCAGGGTCTATGTTGCTTGTTCTTTTGATCAATCCTAACAAACTGCATATTAGGTCCAGTTCTTCTAGCATATTATGCAAGTGCAGATTTGTGTCTGTCCAGGTAGACTTGCTTTGTATGCAAGTATATACAATAACAAAATTTATTGGATTATATGAAAGGGTCCACACACCCAAACTGATAACTATTAAATAGATGAAACATTTGTATCTGTGTATCATTCTGCCTTTAGCACAAAAGGTTTTGTAGGATTGGTCATATCTTAATTATTTAGCTCAGGCCTGTATGTCATTTGTGTAGATAAGAGTTTCTTGCATAATGAAGTTTTAGTTTGAATTAAAGTTTGAAAGGCAGCAGAAGAGTTGCTGACATATGAATCTTTTTTAACTTAAAACAAAAACAAAATAAAAAAGAAACCAGAAAAAGAAACCAGTGTGCCAGAAGCACTTTTTAACTACTGAAACCAAAGCAAACAAGCCTTTAATTGACAGTTAATAATAATCATGAAGATAATAATAACAACAATAACAACTTTATTTCAGACTTAAGTTCGTAGACAAATAAAAAGGAAATTTTTTGCAAATCATGTTTCTCCAACAAAACTTACCCAATTATATTAACGCTAGGTATGACTTTTCAACCACTAATCTTGACCTTCCATAGCCTTAAAAATTTTCCCCATTTTCATTTTATGTAGCCAAAGGTTAGTAACTTTTACAGATTACCTCCTCTAACTCCACTAGGTGGCACTCCATATACCAGATATAGTTAGATTTAATTTAGCACTGACAGAGACTGGATGGTTTGCATTGTTCATAGGGTTGAGAGGGATTTATAGCAATGTCAATAGATAAGTATTTTCCGACAAACATAATTTACAATAAAGATTCCTTTCTCCATCAAATACATTACCCAATCACATTAACATTAGTGGAATATGCAATAGATGGTGGAAGTGCTGAGCATCCAAGCTCTATCTTTAAGTACCCTGTAGGGTCAAAAGATCACTCTGCTTTTAAGGGTGAGACTCTCCTAATGACAGTTGACACAACCAAATATAAGTGTATATCCATGTGCAAGGAACTACCCTGTAGGCTCCTGCCCTTGACAAATAATTATCAAGAAAGGTTTTCTTGGGTGAATCTAATGAAATTTTACTCCTACCCGAGAGTGTGGTTGTTTCAGCAGTGGCATGGTGACTGTCTGGCTGCAACCATGGGACCAACAAGATTCGAATCTCTATTTTGTGAGACCATGCCATGCAAATAGAAAGTGGATAAAGTGGACTGGGCATGCCAACCAATTCCATTATGTCTTTAACTTAGACATCACAATGAAAGGCAAGACTCATGCGAACAGCTTGTATTTCATGAGATGACATCTTCATGAGATGTACCTGACAGAGATATGACTATGCTCAGCAGAGAACTCCCTTTAACCAGGATGATATCACTTATGGGTCATGCCCTATTTCCCTGGTTTTCATGTGAAAAAAAGCCACTTTCATCCATACCTGGTAGACTTCACGAGCTTGTGATAGATTTAGTGAGAGCACATACTGGGCCCTGTAACCTTGTCTCTTTTGGAGGAATGATAGATGAGAGGGGCTGTCATATTATTTTCTGACTTCCAGAAGATGGAAACCTGTTTTTAGTATTAGCTTCTTGATTTCAAAGAGAAAAAGAAAGAAATTAGCCAGACTGACAGTGGTGTGACATCATTTGCATGACACCAGTCACAAAAACATGCCATTTCCTCTCGTATATTTCTAAAGTTGAAAACTGTCCAGCTGATCAGATCCTCACCACAACTGAAGGCTGAAAATGTTTCCTCTACAAGGCATGCCAGATAAGAACAATGTGTGAAGTAGAAGTTTCTCTGGTTGTGATTTGTGACCACAGCTGTTTGAGAAGCTTTGGGGTTGTTAGGATTTTCCTGGACATGTCTGTTGTCAAGTCAAGTAGATCAGTGATTTGTCCCAATAGAGGGGGACAGTCAGAATTATCATGCAATCTGTGCCCCTCTTTTTCTGGAACAACTTGAGGATCAGAAAAGCTTGAGTGATTGCATAGGCCCTGATTACCTCCAAGTCGATTGGAAGTGCATTGACAGCCCATGCATTTGGGTCTGGGAATGGGAGGACAAAGGTGGACAGCAACATGTTCCACACTGTTGCAGACCACTCGTAAACAGGTTGCAGACTGTGTGCAGTAGTTGTCCCCTCCTTGATAGAAAAATGGCCATGACATTGAGCCTGCCATGAATATGTCATACCTAAATGTTTATTTGATGTTGGAAAAACCTAAAAAAGGTAGTCCCATGTAATTCATCACCAACGAACTGTCCAACATTATTAGGATTGTTTTTTAATGATAATGGTCCTGCCAAGCATGAGGGGCCTTGGGGATTGACATCATTTCCAAGAGGATGTTATCAAGGGTTCTTTCTTGTTGTGTCCACCTGCCACTGATCATCATGAAATCCAGTACCAAGTGGGTCCTGCCGACTGATAAACTTGCATTTCTGCCGATTGCAACCTGTGGCTGCATGACTCCAAACCGAATTTCCCCTTGCTAGCCACTGTCTGGTCTGCCACTGAATCAGGAGGCGTCTGACTTGATTGAGACCCGCTGATCTAATGGGCAAGAAATTGATCGCTATTGAGAAGGGCCATTGCAAAGGTTGCAAACAGGGGTGGCCAAGATTCATGAGATCAGCAGCTGCATTCAAAAGGCAAAAGATTTGAAGAAACTCCCTCATCATAACAAATTTTTGGGAAGAAGCTCTCTCCAATGCTAGAATACAGTCTATGCATTTTGGGAAGAAGACATGCTAGTTTTTCAAACAATCTTTATCACTCTTTCGTCTAGTGATGCCTTATCTCGCTTCTGTAAAATGGTGGCCTTCATGTGGCTGGTCAAAGTCTCCATCATAAAGAGGACTGACAAGAGAGGAGGGTGCTGGATGAATGAGATATGAAGCCTCTCTGAAACAAGTGTATTTACCACTCCTTTTGAGGGAATAAACTGCTCCATGAACTGTGTAAAAGAAGTAGCCTGGCACCCACCAGAGGATAACCAGGAGGCAGTAGAGGAGGTAAGTCCTTGTTTGGCATTGGAAGGCCTAGAGGACGAGAAACCTATTTCTCTCCTCCCTCTTTGACGGTATGCAAAAAGTAGGGTGAAATGATTTCTTACTGCTCACTCAACCTCTTTAACATTGCTTGTCATCTGATCTCTGATGAGTCTAACCCAAGAATAAATTCTGTACTAATAAATGTAGTCGAAACTCCTGTGCTGCCTGTTTTCTGATTTCCTCAATATGTCTCCCAAATATGAGTAACGATCCAATGGAAGGCAGTGCAAAATTTATATGTAGTGTGGTTTGAGCAATGCAGAGCGCAGTACGATATTCCTTCATATTAGATCCCAGTTACAGGTGGCTGTTAGGGCATTAGCCATAACGTGATGAGTCAGCCTAGTAGTAACTCTGGAGATGTGACTGACCACATCCCAAGCACTATTGCTCCTGGCCATCTCTGCAAAAACTAAACCGACAGAGAGGCTAAATCCATGGGGAGGAAACAGAAACCGCATTCTGAACAAGTTTTAAGTGGCATTAAAACTTCTCTGTCCACTTTGTAATACAGAGGGAATGACATACTGATGTCCCAGGGAATGTCATACTGTAGAGCAAAGACGATGCTGTATCGTCATTGTGTATTGCCAAGAATCTTCCTTACAGGATGGGTACAAAAGTTGGTATTGGGACATCCTGGACTGCTTGTATACTAAGATGATGGTCTGACATGACTGGCTTAGTTGGCTGGGACTGCACAGATGGCTATGTTGGTATGGCCAGCCAGCATGGTTGGTTAGACTGCAGTGATCATGAGCAATAAAACAGTTCAGGTGCAGATATGTCAGTTGTATGGCTCGCTGCTTGGAACAGTGGAGTCAGCATGGGACATCATTGCTGATAGTTTGGATGAACAATGTTTGAAAACTGAATCGGTACATGTGTAATGTGTCCATATGGCTGAGTGGGTCTGTTGACAGCCAGGACTGCAAATATTTTACTGTGGTAAGCTTGTTGACTGGGCAGGTGGACAGGTTGGTTTAAAAACTGGAGTGACAAATAAATCACCATAAGAAGGATGCTGGCTGGGTTAGCTAGCCAAATATAAAAACACTCCCATATGCCTGGCTTTACTGCCTATGTCATGCCCAGGCAGGCAGCTGGACTTAAACCCAGTGGGTGGCATAGATTTGTACTACGCAACTTTGTAGTACTCGCTTGTCAACAATCTTGCTGACAAAACTTTATAAATCATATGGACCATGATTGATTCTAATCTGTGTTGGCATATGGCTGAAATATTTCCTCCATAAAAGGCAATTTAACGGGTGGAGGCAGGGTCGAAGGAGGAGCATAATTCCCACATCCCCAGCTAAATCATATAACAAGTTAAGGTAGAGTGCAATCTAAAAATGTCTTGTTCACTGAATTTGGATTGGACTATTTTGAAGAACATTGGACCATACATCATCTGTCCACAGAGATCTCACTTTGCAAATGTTGGACAAAGGGAATTTCATGCAGGCAAAGCAGGATTTGTAACTGTGTTCCGCCTGCTTAAATAACCTGCACATTTTACATTTAATAGCCATGTTGTTGCAAAATTGGAAAATAGAAAGAACGAAAACACCAGGCATAAAAAGAGAGTGAGATGATAGCTATCAAACATCAAATTATTAATGTATGTTTCCATTAGATGACCAATATCAACAACAGACTGCAACTCAAACATGAAAATAGCTACTGACCAAATTAACAAAGACAAAACAAAACAGTAATGAAATATATACTGATAATATAAATATATAAGAATAACAATGGAAAAATAGGCGAACCTATGAATGAAAACTGTGTACTGTGGTATGACACAGCAGCGAATATGGAGTTGCCAATTGTATGCACATTCTCATATGAACTGGTAACAAATTTGCAAAAGTATTGTAAATTTCACTAAAATACACCCCAAAAAATGTAATATACACTACACAGGATGATTGTTTGACTTACTGTACCACCAAAACAAAAAAGACTTGGAGGGCTAACAGAAAAAAATAGATATCCATGGATTCTTGGCGGAGAAAGGTGAAGCTGGCAATATCCTGTATAATGAGTACCACTTAGCAGTATAAGGTGAGGTAATCTGTAAGAATCACTTTCCTTTGTCAATACAAATTAGAGACAGGAAGACTTTTCAGGTCTATTTTAGTGATGACTTTCAGAGTTAACAGAAATAATTCCTAATGGTAGTGTGACTGGGTAACTATTTGATGGAGACACCTGCAATTTCACACACACTATGAGATGCACAAAAAATATTAATACCACAATTTGCTCTACCAATCAATTTAGCATACAAAGTGAAACACTTCTTTCAAGATTTTGTTATTACTACATCAGAATTAGCACAACATTTATAAGCCAAATGCAAAGGCTACTGACATTGTTGTTTACATGCTGTGTTCACAAACATTCCTGAAGCAGGCTGAAATTATCACTTACCCCTGAAAATCTCTTCTACTTGATCCATATGATCCACCCTTGCATCTCGACAAGCTTGCAAAAGTTTCTTTACCCAACATCCCCCAGTATCATAATTCTTTTTCTTCCAATGACAAAGGGCATTATAGCACTGTTTTTGGGACGTACTATGATCTGCCTTAATGCGATCTATCTCTGCATCAGTTAAGCCAAGTTCCTTTGCTAGAATCCACCAATCACCTATATAGTCAGTCAGTTGGTGTAATTTTTTTTCTGTCTGTGCTATACCTTTCAGTTTATCTGAAGACAAAACAACAAATTCACATGCCTTATGTACAATTAAAGCAACATGAAACATTTCACCAAAATTGTGATTGCAGATAGCATTGCTGTATTGTGTGAATATGTTTATGAAAAAATAGTAACTGGAAACATGTATGCAGTAGAAACAGAACAAAATTCAAGCAGATTTGATGTAATTGGCAATGTCTTTTGTTATGTGATACTTATATAAAAATTGTTTTTGAACCATCTGCACAAAATTATGAAAATAAGAGAAGAAATAAATAACACAATATTGTTAACAGGAGGAGAATCTGTAATATAAATACTAAATTTTTCTATATCTAGCGTGATTTAAATCTGTATTGCTTTACTGTGGCAATGTTTTTAATACAATAAGACCTTGCCTTGTTTTCTCTTTACTGGCCAGCTTTTTTTCCAGCACAGGAACATAATTATACCTGAAACAAAGCAATTAATTAATTGGTTATTTAACTAATTAGTAAATAATAATAATAATAATAATAATAATAATAATAATAGTAGTATGATAGTGTCTACTACAGATTGTACAACTACTTTTTGTATAGTACATGATGAATTTTAACAAATAAATTTGAGATTCTGGGCATAGAAAAACCCAATCTGACATAGTTATACAACACCTGAGAAGACTAAACATCTGATACATTCTAGGTACAATTTCTGTGAAATTCAATATTGCACATCTGAGAAGTTGCTGTTTAAAATGATTACTAATTTACAGAAGTGAGGTCAAATTTAACAGTAGAGCAGAGTAAGTCTTAGAAAATAAAAAGACCTTTTGTCCAAAGAAAATATGTACCATCAAATATGATAAAATTATGTTTGCACCATATTTAAAAATTGTATAAAATTTGATCATCTTGATGTTTTCCAAAGATTTGGGCACATAATGATCTGTGGCTTTCAAAATGATCTTCATGGATGTTTTTCAAATTAAATAACAGCAAACACAACTGATGTCAAAACAGCAAAACTCAACATTAACAAGCTCCAATGCAACATTGAAGTTTTGTCAAATAAGTTTAAATTATATTTACAATTTGTGTTTGTTTTGAATAAGCTGCATGATGGTTTCCTTTTTCAAGAAGTTTAAAATAATTTAATAATATTTGCATCATTAGTATTAATCTGAAAGCTCACTGTGACAAATAATTCTTGTAAATTAAACACATTTCTTTTCCTCTGAAAGCATCATAAAGACACTGTCATTTTAAGAATGTCATATTTATAGTAATGTCAGTCTAATAGTGTTTGTCATATTTATAGTAATGTCCGTCTAACAGTGTTTGTCATATTTATAGTAACGTCAGTCTAATAGTGTTGTGGATCATCATTTACTTTGTCATAATCATCATACACATTCTTTTCCAGAGCTCACTGCATTCATTATGCTTCAGCCAATGCCTTATGGACTTTCATGCATATAAAACAACCTCCAAAATGCATGCAAAAATTGTGCTGTTCTGTATTTTCACTTTTCTAAAGCATAAATTGCAGATCAGACATGTAATCAGGGGCTCATCCACACATTTACAAAATATGATTAGTGATTTATGGACAGTTTTGTTAGCTACAAACAGAACCTAAATGGTTTTACAATGGAAGTTATTATCTCAAGTGAACCAGTTCATCGACTGATTTAACAGTTAAAATTTATTATCTAATTGTACTGAATACTAAGACTAACTAATATAATAATCATTTTGGACCAAGAGGTCCTCCCCCAAAATGTTACCCTGCTGCAAATACAGGGTCAAAAACTTTTGGGCCTGGATGCAACAATGAGCTAGAAGATTCAGTGGCCTTGCAATAGAATAAAGTCAGCAGTAGAAAAAAATATCTTTGAGACTGCAGTTTGCATTTAGTGAGTGAGCAGGGCGAAAACTTTTGGGTCTGCAAAAGAGAGCTCACATGCTGCAGGAACTTGATCATTGTGTGATCAATGCCTACAACATGGGTTGGAAAATAAATGGGTCAACACCATTAGGGTTTGTCCGAGTACTCTCTTGCTTTGCTACACTTCACCTGCTTTGTGGGAATATATTGGTATTATTATTATCACAAAAATAAATAAATAGATTATATAGGTATAGAGAAGTGATGGCTCAAGAGTGGAATACCTGTACTTGGCTTGTGCTAAACAAAATGGAGGTGTGTGGGAGAAAATGTATAAATAGGCATTGTTGGGCTCACATTGTAAGGGACTGACAAGGGAAGGAGGTAAAAGCATTGGCGGGAATATGCAAACGGTGTTAAGACAGACCATTGGAAATGCAGACAGTACAGAACTTATGTGACAGTAACACTTCTATGAACAGGAATAACTGCAAGAAAAAAGTTTTTGCGAAAGTGCTTTGTTAGGTACAAGGATTTCACCTGGTCCACCAACAACAATCACTGGAGGTGAGCAGTAATGAGGACAAAATTAGAGGCTGGGTGCCAATGGAAGCATGAAAGTGTGAGACTGATCTGACACACAATATTTTGAAGAAATAAAATTTTAACACTTTATATATATATATATATATATATAGAGAGAGAGAGAGAGAGAGAGAGAGAGAGAGAGAGAGAGAGACACACACACACACACACACATGGGGCACTTGTGGTCTTGACAATTGATTAGAGATAGGTATCAACACTGATAATGTACATGGGTTACCTGTATTGATGATAGATCTGTGCAGATTTTGATGGACATTTAAAGGTGTGTGTTGATAGTGACAGTATGACAGTTGCCTGTGGCAAAGGTATATTGTTTATTCTTGTGAAAAACTACTTTGATGGTAGTTAATAGCTAATATTTAGACATGTGTGTCACTAGTAGATGAAAATGTCATCAAGTGACACTAGGTTGTGCAAATTTGTGGATCATGCCTTTGAGAGAGTCTGGGCAGCACAAGAGTGGGTGCAGGAAACACAATACCTAGTGCCAGAAAAGGTAACTGCCTTCATCATATAAAAGGCTGATGGCAGTACCACAGTAGCTGCCTGTGACAGCACAACTGCCTGAATCACATGGAATGCATAAGCCAGAACCATGGCAGCCTGGGGATGAGCTATTGCAGTCTGTGAAAGAGCCATTGCTCCTATTATTTGTAAAGTGAAGAACTGGAGAGGGGGTAAAGAACTATGGGGCAAAGGTCCATATGAACAGCAATTTAGGGTGGAACAGAATGACATTTCTTGATGGTATGGAGTCGTTTGAATGCTACATTGGCTTGGTGGTCTAATGTTTAGCATTATTCTTTCAGTCACACTATAAAAACATGGGTAATGAGATTATAATAAAGGACTACTTCAGGAACAAAGCTGCTACTGACCTAAGGCATGATGCAGTTGAGCAGATAACAATGCAAATATCCAAATACTACTCACACTGATCATATGTGAAGGTTCTGGATGGACTTTTGATCACTGTATAGTTCTAAACCTCAGAGTATTGTGGTACCAACCAAGCTATGTTCCAACACCAATCTGCAATCCACCTATGTCAGGGGTGATTGTGAAGAATACTGATACATGATGCTTTGATTGGGCAATACTAGCTATGAGGAGCACCTAAGTGATCTTGAGATTACCAGGATTGAGTTTACAGTGAAGATCAGCAACACAGACAAATTTGAGGGAAAAAACGTTACAAAAATTTTTTGGGTGGAAGAAGGGGCAATATCAATTGTGAATTAGCAAAATGACCAAAACTGCAGACTTGCTGCTGCTCATGAGCAGGAAGGTCAGAAGCAAAAAAAAAACAACCACATATGCATATAAAAGTCTGAACTGAGTACTGTTCAAGCAGAACAAAGGAAAATGAAAGTCTGTTGCTGGTGCTTGCAAATCTTTAGCATCAATGACTTGCTCAAGGCCCACACCAAGGACTGCAAGGGTGTGTGCAAAAATCCACAGTGCAAGATCTTGGCTGAAGAAGAAAAAAACAAGCTGCCATTTCATATTTACTTTTGAAAAGTATTAAAGTCCCATAAACCATTTATGCAGAGTTTGAGGCACTAAATGTGCTGGTGGAAGAACCAGCATGCAACTCCAAGAATAGCAGAATCCAGCAAATGGCTGAGCAGATTCAGCAAGGCTATATTGTTGTTTGCTGCAATTCAGCTATTATGGATCCAGTGTTACACTGCGGAGAGGATAATGTGGTGAGCTTCATCTGACTGATGGTTGAGATTTATGATATGTTTAAAAATTCCATCAAAATAAAGATTCATACTGATACATAGAACAACTAAAAAATGGCCCCAAAATACCAGATTTGTGGAGATGAGATGGGCCTTGACCGGGTAAAGTAACACTGCCAGATTATGGGAAAGCATTTATGTGTAATGCATACAGGCTGCAACTTAAAGCTCTGAATAAACCTAGAGAAAGCAGAGGTGCCAGTTGTGATCCAAAACCTGTGAGGATATGATGGGCACCTAATATATTTGCTGGCCAATGGAACAGCCTTGACATAAACAATCAGTGCTATTCCAAACAATAGGGACTGTTATATGATGTTTCACTGGAGTGAGAAAACATGCTGATAGTGACGTCCTGGGAACAGGAAGAATTAGAAACATGTTGTTTGTACCATTCAATCAAACAGCAATCAAAGTCTATATAATTTGGTGAGAGTGTACAGCATATTGGGCATTAAAGATGTTCTGCATGGGCAATATTGTTACCTTGTTCCTCTTTTTCAATAGGAGGATTGGTATCTCCAATCCATCACTATCTTAACTTTCATACCATTTTAACAAGCCATCAACCAAGGTGTTCACACACCTGAGTTCACCAGATGTAGTTTAGATTGTGAATCAGGTTAATGTTAGCCTTTTGGTGATCACAGATGTTTAGCCTTTTGGTGATCACAGATGTCATTACTGCATGAGAATGTCACATCATGTTGAAGGCACATAGCATCCACGCAGTTTATCGGGGTTTGGAATGACCATCACCATCCAGTTGAATGTTAAGTCCCACATCTGGCCTGCAGTAGTTGTTTTGAGGCAGATACTTCTCCCCTAGGTACATGTTCATGATAGCCCCAGCAATGCTGCTACCAGGCCCCAATTGTAAGGATTATGGTCTTTTTTTGTTCTGCATGCTAGGCAAGTTTCCTTGATAGCACTGTTACCATTAGCTGGACTTAAAATGTGTCTGTCTGTAGTATCAGTCTTCTGCCTACAGTGCATGTGCTATATAGATAAGGCCATTTTGCATTATTACATATGAAAGTATCTTTAATTGGTCCATGGAGTTCATTTACTTTTCAGCCAGTGCAATACTGCTTATGTAGAATTTACCAAAGTGGTAAAGGAATTTATAAAATGTTTAAAAAGGCCTTCTACACCACCATTGGTATAAGGAAGTCAAAGAGTTTTCTTTGGCAAGAGAGGCCAGATTATGATCCAAATGGAGAGCTGATTAGATCTATAACCAGTAGTGGTTTGTATTCATGTGGCATGGGATGTTACTCACAAGGCAAGTGCATAAGAGTAGGTTTACCTGAAGCCCTGTTGGACTGGCTGATTGCCTTACAACATTTGCTAGAGGCATATTAGGCTTGCAACCACTCTGGAATAATGAACAGAGATGCATTTAGAATGTTGATGGCTGAACTCTATGAATAGCTTTATGGCACATCATAATGAGATGGAAATATTACATAAAATAATGAGCCAAATTAATACTGAGGTTTTGATCCATCTTTAGACCATCCAAGATAGTACCTACTCTCATACAATATAAAGGGCATCAGTGAGCTAGAAAACAGCCTGAGTTTACATTAACAACCTATAATTTATGCCAATGGACCAGGATGGAAACTTGTTAAACCTATAAAAAGAGACCCTCACCATTGGACTATATATCAGGGACTACTGCATGTTATCAAGCAAGTCACAGCTGTGCAGATTGTAGATGCCCACTGACCTGCTTATCATGTGTATTTAGGTAACTGAATTGGGGACATTTTTCAGACAATTGGTGGGGGGGGGACACCAGCAGCCACTGAAGCTCTTGCTAGAGGCATAGTTCAGGCCACACATGCAGTCAATGCTATCAACAGAGTGTCTGCTCTTGGTGCAGCAGGTTGAAAAAAAGCTGTGGAAGCACTGTATGAAGCAAATCAGCACTAGAAGCTGCCAAGACTATGTTGCCACCAACACATGCAGCCATCAATGAAGTGGCCAGGCAAAAGATTGTTGACTTGGTTAAATCAACTGCTCCACTTGTTCAGGAGGTGATCAGCAAAAGTTAGATGGCTCAGGTGTTTGAAGCTGTTGATACCATAGTTGCAAATTTTCTATGGGTCTGGTCTTCAGAGCTGACGGTATTAGTGCAAACTCTTTATTAGAAAGAAAAAACAAACTGTTCAAGTGCATCCATCAGAACAACTACAATGGCCTCATTTCAGTACACATCCTGCCCTTGATATGGCAGCCCCTATGCTTCAAGGCCTGCAGTATTATGCATATAATGTCTTTGGCACAAATCAAAAGTGTCATGTGGAGCATCAAGTGCAGGATACCTCATGATTTTTGTATGGTTTTTGTGGTATCATATACTGGGGAAGTGATGGCACAAAGCTGATACTACTGAGTTACACTGTAACAATTGTATGTAATTCATTTGCTCTTAATAATGTATTAATACCAAAGTCAGGTCCACTATTGCCAATGATTTATTTGTTAGCAGAAACCCCAACCTAAAACCTAGGTTTGGAGGTGTGAATGGTGGATGCATAAAGCAACCTTTTGTGTACTATACCACTAACCCATGTAGCTTCTGCTGGAATGTGTGTAAGAAAATCATCAGTGCTTAGCACACCATTGTGCTGATGCAAACAACGCAGACACCGACACCATCTGGAGGACTAATAGAGTTGATGAGGGCAGGGTCACATTCTCAAAACTCACCCATTGGAATGCCGGTTGTATTATGATGTCCGGAGGCCAAGAGACATGAATGGTGGCACAATACTTCTAGCCTTCCAGGCCATGTCCACAGGCAGCCTAACAGCTGTAAATGGTCAGCAGTGTTCAGTATGGCTACAAAGTGCCAAGGCTTGTCTTTTATCACATTTCAGAAAACAGTAAGGAGCACAATTTGATAGCGCTTGACAAGCCTGGCATGACTGACATGACAATGCAGATTAATGGCAGATGTGCACCATTTTCATTTAGAACCAAGAAGAAATCAAAAGAATTCTTTTAGTGAAAACCTCATGTTGATATAACCATTCATTCAGAAGGTTATCAAGATGACTTGACTAAGGACCAACTAGATATCATCTTTTTGAAAATCCCAAGTTGATATGACCATCCATGTAGCTATAACAAGATTTTCATGAAGGTCACTATGGGGCAATACTGCAACCCAGATTAGCACCATTTTCATTTAGGTTAGACGTTATGAAAGTCTTATAGCAAAAACTCCAAGTTGATATAACCATCCATTCAGGATGAGTAGTAATAATAAATTTTTCAAGATGGTTAATGTGGTAGCCATATAAGATTTCAGATCAGCACCATTTTCATGTAGGACAAAGAAGATATCACAAGAAGTCTTTGAGTTAAATAAACACTACCACCCCCATCGATATGGCCATCCATTCAGGATGAGTAGCAATAACAAGGTTTTCAAGATGGATTTTAGATCAGTACCAATTTTATTTAGGGCTAACTAGGCATCATGATATAGGTGATGAGTGATAAGAAGTGATAGTGATAAGAAGATTTTCAAGATGAACACTGGGGTGGCCATACTGGATGTGTGAGAAGCACCCATTTCGTCAAGCACCAATGAGACCATAGGATGAATGTGTAGTAAAGTTTAATGGCAATCCTCCAAATAGTTTAGGAGAAGTAGCGATAACAAACTGGTGCTAAAAGACAGATGGATGTCCAGTGATGGACAACAGACAACAGATGACAGACCATCCCATAAGTCCTTCTGGTCTACGACAAGCAGAACTAATAATGAGTGGTATCAAGACTAAATTGCTCGCAGCCCCAACTTAATACAAAGACATGGTTACAAAAGACTGCATACATATTGCTGTAAATAATCTAGGTAATAATGGAAATCGATGCATTACATCTTTTGCTAACAAACCAAGTGACAATATGTGTTGTACCCTAAACATTGGTTGAAACAAAATCAAATCATTAGCAGTCCAAACAATGCCCAAATATGTGGTTACAAAAGATTACATAGATACTGCTGACAAATTTAAATAATGAATACTGAGGACATATCTTCCAATGGGTGATTGCATGACGAACACCATCAACATGAATTCCAACAAAACTGTGTCTCTGGCAGACCCAGCTGAACCCCAAGACATGGACACAAAAAATGCTAAGATGACATTGCTAAAGAAACTTTGCATGCCAAAAACAATGTTGGTCTTATTCATCACTTAGATTACAGGCTAAAAATACTGTATTCACTTACAAAGCAGAAGGATTCTCATACCATTAGCCATTTTACTGCTGTTAATAATATGGTTTTGTCCATTGGTGTACGACTCAAAACTTTGATGGGGGTTAGCTTGACTCAAGTACCAATACTGTAGTTATTACCAAAGCAAGTTTTTATTTTATTACAATGCATGGCTAACACAGTAATGGGCAATGAGCATCACTTTCTATCCAGGTAAATGTACAAATTCAATTTGGTTAAAACAACAAAGTGAACATATAAAAGCTATATAGAATGTATTAGCGGCAGTTTCTGCAATGTCTTTCAGCAGGTGCATATCCACATCACAATTTATTTCAAGATGAAGTGGATATCTAGGGACAAAATGAAAACTAAATTAGAATCTGAATGAAAAAGTTTCCCAATTTATTGTCTGATTGATTGATTGATTGATTGATTGATCTGATTGATTGATTGATACCATATCCAAAGTAAACATATGAAAACTGAACCTAATTTTAATTCTATTATAGGAGAAAAGTGCAAACCATAACTAAACTGCCAAAATAGAAGAAAAAAAGCAAGAAAAGCTAATTAGAATTTTACATCATTGCATTTGCCAATGATTCATCAACCTACATGATGAAACATTAATATTACAGAAGTCTGAAAGAAGTGCTAGGTACAAAACATGAGCAATGCATACAACAAAAAAAGTAGCAATTTAGTGTCAACTTGGGAAAAGCTGATAAAATTAAAAGAACATTTTCTAAAATATAATTTAACAATTGTATGCATACAATTCTTGTACATACCTATTAAAAGCAACAAAATAATGCAAACAGGAAGTATGAATTTTAAGAGCTCCAAATCATTTCTATTCATTGATAATGGTGTTGAGGATGTTACATCAAATGGAGTATGGGATGCTGCAAAATAAATAAATTAGCTAATAATAATAATAATAATAATAATAATAATAATAATAATAATAATAATAATTTTAACAGTATTGTATGTCAGGTTATTTCAGTGGTGGAGAAATTTTTAGATTTATTTGTTGCTTAGAAAATAAATCCCATTAAAATTTATTTTCCTGAGTGTGAATAATTGTTTGCACAAAAGGATGAGAAGTCACAACTGGCTTACCAGCTGCATGAGTATTGATTTGCTAAAGATCATAAGCAATAATGATGTCAGTGACAACTAACCTACCAATGGCAATGAAAAAATAAGAAGATGACATGTCCATTTTGGAATGTAAACTTCAAAATACTGAAGAAATAAAGCAACTTAAACTGAAAGCCATCATCCAAATAGTTGTCAAGATACTACTACAAGAAACTCTACAAAAAGTGTCTGAAGAACAATGGGAACTAAGGGCTGTGTTAAAATTTTTTGTTAGAAATACAATTGGATCATTAATCTGAACAAATTCAAAATTGATTCACACAATAATTTTTATGGTATTCAAGCTTTTCTGCTATGCTGTGAGTTTCAAGTCCTTATCAAGGAGTACTGTTATGTATATTTAGTTCATTAGTTTTTTCTCCATGATGATAGGTTATGTGCCATTGTATTTTGGACCTGACCTTGTCCAAAATCAAGTTCTCTGTGTACCTGAATAGGGAAAATTGATGCTGTTTTTATTTTGTAAACAAATAATACAGAGTAATATTTCTCTAGAGTGTGGGTTAAATATTAGGATCATTATCAATAATGGTAAACAAGGTCATCTGGGTCTGAGTCAAGGATATTGGAATTCCCCTATCATGAACATATTGTACCTCAGATTTCCCATGTTCTTTATTATAATTTTAGTAACAGATTTTATCTGTTTACAACTTATACATTTCTAGGAATGAACTTTGGACCTACATCCTGGTACTACTTTTGTGTCTTAGTTTTTTATATGATCTTGCTTACTTGAAAAATTAATCATTCTTGCTTTCACATCTTTAGCAGCATCATTCTTAATGCAGTGTTCAGTATTTGATTTAAATGGAATTATTTATTCAAATTATTATTTACTTCAAAAACAAAGTGTCCTTCAATAATAATCATGAACAGAGGCATTAACTTGGAATTATTGTGAATTCTGACAAGGACATTTTAGATTCTAATATTGCGATTCATCAAAATACTGTTGGCACATATTCACATCACAGGCTACTACAGGCACATCAATACATTCAGAATTGAAGCCTTTCTGGAACACTACTGGAAGTTAATTAGAACATTATTCATTGGACTGGTAATAGAACCTTTTGGACTATTTGGAATTTAATTCACAACACTAAGTTCTTTTGAAACTTTCGCTTTGTGTTCTAGGGAAATAAATTATTTGTTGAATTCTACAAAACTTGTTGGTTGTTGTTGGAAACTGTATGAAGCTTATTTTTATATTTAATGGGTAATATTGACATTTACCATCCTGATAGCACCTAAGACAGGCTTAACACCCTCCAATACCAATCATTACAATAATGGCACATGTATGCAGATCTGACCCTATTTTAAAAAGTCATAAATAACTTAGTTGGGTACCATGCATGTACCACCCAATCCCAGCATCAGTAAGATGCACAAGATACAGTTAAGCACAAAAATTCATGTAACAGTGCTGGGTTAATAATTACTGACATTCATTTTTCTCTCAAACAATTAGTCACAGGAACCAGCTTCCTGAAACCACAATGACAGCTCCCTGCCTTGATGCAATCAAATCCTCTATCCAGCATGTATCACATAAACAGATACCTTAGTCAAGATTGTACAGTGTTTACTTGTTGCAGTTTGCTTCTTGTATTTTGTTTTTACTCATCAATGCATTTCTTCACCCTGCACACAGCAACATTTTAAATTGAGTCTTGGGCACAGCCAATGTGGGTACATGAGAATGCTTGTCAGTAGCTTCTTGTGGGTCGGTGGTTTTTTCCAAGGTTTTCCTGGGCTCTTCCTCCACCACTCATACTGGCTGCCATGTATAGTCTATCTTGTGCTGAAAAATGGCATTAAACCCCATAACAACAACAACAACAACAACAACATTTTTAATCTGTTATTGATATCTGCCAATGACCTTTTAGCTGGTATCAGTGCTAATATTGAAATAGTACAATGGCTACACAATCACTACAGATAATTAACTGTTACTTTCATCCCAGGAACATGCTATCTTTGGTATTGACAGTTAACTTGAATAATAAATTACTGACTTCATTATTGCTGAGCACATTTCAATAATCTCTTTCACTGACATTGTCAAGAGATGTCACCATCTCCACTGCTGGAGTCAAAATTTAGAAGTGTTCACATTATGCACTTTAACTAGCAACTGTGAACACCCAGTAGCCAGCCAAACTCACAATATAATGGGGAAATTATCTACCTCTGATCTCAGCCAATAACTCAAACTAATTATACATTACTGTAATAATTTTTCTAAGCGAACTGACAAACCTATGACATATTGTGATTGCAAGGTTTGTTCTTAATTTTTTTCTCTGAATTGTATACAAATCATTTTATTCTTTCCTCCTATTAATATCGTGAAATCAAAGTAATTCCACATACACTAAAATCTAAAATAAAACTTTTGTTAAGGGTAGAAAATATTACAATTGTCCAAGCTAAATTAAAAAGTACCTTTTACTGGTAATCAGTGTATCCCCAAGGGTAAAAGACTGAGAGGTCAAAAATTCCCTTGGGGACAGAATTGGCATTCAGACTGAGTAAAGTAACAAACTTTGGTATCAAGACTGGAGGTCAAATTAAAATTCTGGGGGGTCCCTGAAGCACAAATGGATAAAGGGAAACACTGTGGTAATCAAACAATATCAAATGAAAGACCCCTCATTTTTAAAACAATATTGCTAAAATTCTCCTCATGAAAATAACCCTCTATACAATATTAGTACAGCTTGTGAACATAAATGATGTCAATATAAGTGGGTAGGACTGTAATACTTATAATAATACTAATTTACACTATTAGTCTGATTAGATTTTTTTAAGAAGAAAATCTAGGAATGCCATTTTGTGAGCTTCAGTCAATAATAAATTATACTTTAAAAAATACATTGTTTCTAACATAATAGAATTAATACAATTAGAAAAAAGAATAAATTGGAAATAACTGTTCCAAAGAAACTTTTCAGCATAAAAATATTATGTTAATATAACGTACAGACTGCCCTTTAAAATAAACATGAACAGAAAATAAATAAATAAATAAATAAATAAACAAATAAATAAATAAATATACAAATAAATAAATAAATTAATAAATAAACTGATGATGATGATGATAATAGCTGTTATTATTATTACTGTTATTGTCATTTCATAATTGCACAGTGACATATCAACAACAGTCTAGTCTGAGACAAAGCTTTTGATCATTTTCAGAGAGAGAGAGAGAGAGAGGGAGAGAATTGTTACCATTTGTAATATGTACTGATACTGAAGTAATGGTTGTACTCTCCAGGTCTATGTTGTTTCTTTAACAAAATTGATAAGAAAACAAATCATCATTTAAAATAATGTATTACAATCAATAAAATGTCATTTAATATTCTAACATGCTTATTATTAGTTGATAGTCATAACATTCACTGATGCCATCTTTCATTGAACAGGTGTATGAACTTTAACCAATGTGGTTAATTTGTAACAACTGTTCAACTTTTACTGATAATGTAACCAACCCATATATTCATCTTACATTAATAAGGTGACTGAACTATTTGATATACTATTACTTATACCTCTTGGGTACATGTTAGTCTAAATCCCCACAAAAGTCCTACTTAGAATATAATTCATGTAGTAATTCAACAAAAGCAAGGGCAAGGTAAGTTATATTAACACATTGCTAAATATCTGTTAGGGCTGTTCCAGTAAAACATATATACCCCCTAAGGGATTTCACTCCAAAAAACCTTCTGTAGGAGGTTGTGTTTCAAACTATTTTGATTCTGACAGTGGAAAGTTGGTTAGGAAAATCACTTCTATTGTGGGTTGTGTTAACAAAATGAGAAATCGCTGGTCGGGTTGTCAGAAAAAAAAAAGAATATATATTTAAAATCGCATTTAACCCCATCCTAGTGGTCTAACATGAATAAAACATTGGGTCAGAAAATGATGCCAGTACATGCATGTGCACCTAATTTGTACGAATTCACGTACTTTTAAAGCAGTGATACACGTTCCGCAAATTACGTCAACATTGCAGATATATAACGTGCTTTGTGCAGTATGCAACTTTTAACTTTAAAAGTGCATTTCGCAACATAATTCGAGCTGCCAGTAGTGGTCTCGCAGTGCTTGATGCGACATCCAGATTCTGGAAAGCAAACGCTAAAGTAGCTGGATACTTCGGTTCGATATGAATGGCTGTTAAACTAAATTTGATTGGTTCAGCCCTGGAACAAGCATTTTATGAAAGTTTTAGCCTTACTTTCATCATGGAAGTTTTATAAATGCGTGTTTCAAATAAGGGCCACACAGGAAACCAAAATGGCTGAATCATAAAAGGTTTTTGTCTTCAGACGACGTTTTCAGCCGGCAAATACTGGCTGGTGATAGCTATGATGACAATGAATTTCACGTATATTAATCTGTTGGACATTGGGAAAATGTTACTGGAAATACCAGTGTGTGATTTTGAGCCTGAAATTGATGTTGCGTGTGAGTCTGAAACTCATGTTTGACAAGTCAAGTCATTCCAAATTAAATCTCAAAATGGCCCGGACAAAGCAGATATGAGTAGATAGAATCAACAGACAGAATCAATGGAATAATTCATACAAAGTATTCTGAGAAGAAAACTACAAAACCAATATTACAGGAAAATTACAGATTTTTACAAGAAAAAATGATCAGTGAAAGTGACTCAAGAGAGAAACAAGGTGTACAGGAGAAAATGGCTGTCTACAAAGCCAACAAGGAAATTAGACAAATAGAGAAATTCTTTAAGACGAGAAGAACAGAGACAACCAAAGGATCATATCTAGAATGTTTATACAGAGAAGGGATGCAGGAATTGGATATGTCAAAGATACCAAGAGAAAGAGTACCAGGAACAGCAGATGTTATGATAGCACTCAAGGTTTTAAACCCAGACTAGATAAAACAAACATACTCTATCAACCCGAATGGATACATATTGAGACCAAGAGGAACACAACCGATATTACCTTATGGGGAAATGACTATTAAAGGACAACCAATTACAGTAAAAGAACCAACACCACACTTGCGGAAAATTAAGAAACAAACTGGAGAGCTACATCTATCCGACATCCCACTTGAAATACCATTGCAAGCAACAGTAGAAAAGTTCGAAGAAAAGTTCATTATTAAAGTCATATCATCAAAACTAGCAACTATTCCCTTAACCAAGATATACAATGGAATAAGAAGTTTTGAAATTGAGAAGAACAAGATGAGGGAAGTGAAAAGAGCATTTTATCTATTTGAATTTCTAACCAAATCATGGCATAAGGGGTGTATATATCATCGAATATGTAATAGATGTGGACAGAAAGAAAATACTCCACACAAATGTCCTAAAAACACTGAGAACCCAGCAGAGACCAGAGTGATGATGACAGAACAACAGCAACAATATCCAAAACAACAATCCAGAGAAATATTTCAAGTAGAGACATCAACAACAACTAATCGACCAAGCAAAATCAACAAACACAGCAGGGAGAAACCCATCAGAAACAAACAGAAGTACAGGAGAATAAACAACAGGAAAATGAGTTACTCAACAACAATAACAAAAGGACGAATCCCAAAACACCAACAGCCAAATGTACAAGAAGCAACTCTAATAGGAACAATAACAACGAAAGATGAGTTAAACAAAACATCACCAAAAACAACAACAACAAGGATGGAGTCTAACGCAGCATCAAAAATGACAACACAGACAATATCGGAAATTAGAAAAGAACCAAGGCCAATACCAAGAAAGACCAAAACAAATGTCATGGCATCAATACCGTTAGAAGGAAGTTATCAAGAAACAAGGACAACACTACAAAGGGAAATGGGAACACCAGGAACACAAAATAATAAACAACAACAGGACCAAAGACAGGGTTTAGAAACAACTATAACAACAAAAACAGGGACAAAATCAACAACAACACAACAAAGTAGCCTGACAGTAGAAGAACAAGAAAAAGAACTAAAAAGAGAGAAAAGGAGAGCTAAGAGGAGGAAAAAGAGAGAGAAGTAAGAAGAAGATTGTAGAATGGAATCATATTTTCTTGAGGAGGATGAATGTCTAGAGTAATTTAAAAAAAAAAAAATTGTACAATCTTGTAAAATAAGATTTATAAATATATGCTTATGCAATCATTGTAAAAAAAATAGCACAAATGATAACATAACACCATTAGACAATCATACTGGTAGGGTGGGGGGGGGCCTCCCTAAAGTGGTCTTAAAAGATCAACAGGGAGTACCATCCAAAAAAAAGAAAAAGAAAAAAAAGAAAGTGATGTTGCGTGCGAGTCCAATGTACGTGTTGAAAGGACAGGATGCCAGTTATATTTATTTAAGATACCCATATCTGAACAAGCAGACTATGGGAATGTTGGACTTAAAACCCTAGTACAACATTATGGAAGAGAAGAAATTGGACATAAGAGGCAGCAAAGCACTGATTCAAGAAAGTGAAACTTTGGCAGAGTTCGTGTTAGTGAAGACTCTTCGTTTTGGAACAGAGACATCCAAGAGAGAATACCCATGCGGCCATACCTGTGAGATGTTGAAAATTGCACAGCCATAAAGAACAGTAACTTGTTCAAACTAGTTATGCATATGCGTTTCAGGCAGCAGACAATGAAAGGGAGTTCTCAGCACAGAATAATATTCGTACACAGAGGAGGAGGATCATATTAAATTCAGAAACAATCAACATATTAATGCTGATAGGGAACATCAGAGAATCCCCATACAACATAATTAAGTGTGTGTAGATCTCTAGTTGGCAGAACCACTATGGCTTCAAAAGAATAACAAGACCAACGTTCATATCATGCAGATGTATTAACAGATAAAGTACATGCTCTCTATGTGCAAAAATTAAATGACATTAAACATAAGGAACTGATTGATATGTGTAAACTCAAAGCAAGATAGGTAAAATTTGTCATGTTTGTGTTTGGTTATTCCTATGTATATTTTGAGCATGGTGATATTTTCTGCAGTCCTTTTGGCACTTAGTTCCAAACCATCATTATTTCTGCATATTCCTATCAGTATTTTCCCAGTGGTATTAATTTCCTGATCTGATGTTCGTTTCTTGTGCAATTTTTACATTTCAAGAATTTTCACAGTATCATTAAAAAACAATGTAATCTGCACCAAATTGAGTTGTTTGAGAAGAAATTCATTTTTTAACCCAAATATCACTGAAGCTATGAGTTCTGGCATTAAAGTCTCACATTAAATAATATCTGAAGTAGCCATGATAGTAATTTAGGATGTAATTGTACTAATTTCACCTTTGGTATATTTAAATCTTGAATGTGATGGAGGAACATGGCTCCAGAATAAACACATCAATTTTAGAACCTGTTCATTGACTTTTTTATCATGTATATAATCCGAGTCCAATGAATTGTTAGAAAAATTTCAATTCTTTTGACAACATCGTAATTAGCTGTCAAATATGGAGTAAGCCTATGGTCTTTCTGCCATCCCAACCAAGACCCCACCACAAACATGTGGCCATGCCCAATGACATCACAGTAATAATTGCTATACAACTAGAGATCTCATCTCTTTGAGTATTTTTATTTCAGCAGAACTTTGACAGAGTGGAACAGTAAGAAAGAGTGACAGATATTTAAGTGTTAGGGAGATATTAAACAATGGCTATTCCTCCCGCCACCACATCCTCACTGGAGATCACACACACAAAACTTAGATTAAGCCCTGAAATCCTGGCAGCATCCCTGCAGGGGAGATAACTTGACATTTTTATTTGATTTTATTGGTCTCTGGTTATCCCATGGTATTTCTGTTACTTGAAAATTATCTTACAGTGTGTCCAGTCAGCATGGTCGAAAAAGGCATACAACCATTGCTGAAGGACTCACATTACTACGGATATGAAAGATCAAGAACCATACTATAAATCAGTGAAGATAAAATGGAGTATATATGGGTTTGACTGTCCCTGATTGGTTGATAATAAAAGTAAGATTTTAGTGAAAAGAATCTTTTGAGAGCTTGTCCTACTTGTAACTGAAAAAAGTCAGGGACATTGTTTTATTAACATAATTTCCGTCCCTTTACAGACCTGAGTTTGGGAGATTCATTACTGAAATCAGCACCTGACTCTTTTGTGAAGTACTGAAAGCACACATTTCAAATTTGTGTAGATCCAAAAAATGGTGTGGCTGTTATGGTTTTCTTTTCACAAAAGCTGTCATCATAGATGTGTCTATACTGATACAAATTTGATCATGTGCACTCAAAATGTTAAGTTATTGAATTTTAATATCATGGTGTTTGCACAGGTTTACAATGGGAACTGAATTAGTACAGTGAGTCCTGAACTCTTGAGTTTTGTGCAGAAACATGGAATCTAAGCAGAATACATACATCCAGAAATATAGAGGTTTTCTATGTTGGATTTAGTCTCCCCGTTGCATTTCACATTGATATGCATATTCACAAACAATTGCTTAATTCAAATGCATCATTGAAAAACACTGATGCATTCTCATACTTTGTTAAAAATTATTTATTACAGATGCATTCTCCAGATACCGGTGAATATAGCTTAAATAAGTTATAACAGTTCTGGTTGGAACAATGGACATTGTTAGAGAAACTTTAAGTGAGCTAAAAGGTGAACGCTTCGGCAGCATGTGATGCAGGATTGCTCAAGGCTTCTCCCTCTCATATGCTCACCATGAAAAATTCATTTGTACCAACTGATGGTGACTTAGGTGCCTATCAGAAAGGCATAATTGACGATATTCAAAGGTCTACAAAAATTACTAGAGTCAAAATTTATGAACTCATACAGCTGTGACAAAAATGGACTAGTATCTTTACCTTTGCTGCTGTTGCCACAGTTGACTGATTTAGTTTGCTTTGGTTTGTTTTTTTTGGGGGGGGTTTAATGCCATGTTTCAGTACATGATAGGGTATACACGGCAGCCAATATATTAGGTGGAAGAAGAACCCCGAAAGACCACTAACCAAATTGGTTGATCTGTGACAAAAACTCACTCTGTGAGATGCGCAAGTGATCTGTAAAAGCAAGCACCTTAGTACACTTGGGCACATGGAGCCTCTGTTGACCTGATGTTTATCTCCAACAGCCAAAATCATTTAGACATGAGACCTCAGGTTTTGTTAGATCATTATGGCCTTTAGACCATTTTCAGATGAAGAGAATCTATATATGGCAGCCTGAAGAAAATCCAAGTACCTTTGAGACACCAAACACCACTTATGTAGAACTAATGACCTTCCACAAGCAAGTGGCAACATTCTCATTTACACGCTGAAGGCAAGTAATCACATGACAAGCATCTTGTACCACTCTGCCATGGAAGCCCCTCAGATCTGTATCACAAGACAAGCATCTTATACCATTCTGCCATGAAAGCCCCTCACACCATAGGTATAAGTCTCGTATGAAAGACTAGAAGTGGGAGATAGAACCTGTGACAACTGGATTGAAAGTGCAGAATGTTACTGCTAGGCCATCAGTGATGATGATGCTGCTGTTGACAATACAGTTAACTGCAATGACTGATTTTACAAGTACTCTGGAAAAAAATGATTATTTGACTTTCATCCATTTTTTTAAATCTAATTTATGATATAAAAATATTTCTTTTTTTTTTAACTTTATATTAGTCTTGCAACAAGGCATAAGAGTAAGACTGAAATATATGTTCTTACAAGAAATGATATAGTGTAAAAGTAGGCAGAAAATACGCGACATCACTTCCACAGGCATAAATGTTTTTTTTCCTGACAAATCATGTATTATAAGTTTACCAAAACATTTATTGAAAAAATAATAACAAGGAATCATAGCATCTGACCACACATTTAAAGCAATACAAGATTTAACTATTATTCTCATCAAAAGCAGCATGCCTGAGAACAAAGAAAAATAGCAAAACATAGTGATCACTTTAGCAAACACACAGTTTAGTAAGGATACAAATTCATGATTTCTGTATTAGAATAGAAATCCCTATTATAAAATCTATATTCATGGACATTAAATTAGTAGGTATTAAGTAAACAATCAATGACATCTACAAATAATAAGCCTCCAAGAAAATTTGTGATTCCTCAGTATCACAGACATACATGGCTGACAGACAAACAAACAAATGGACAAAGATTGATTATAATGAATGAATACAAATAAAAATATGCAGTAGATTATATGATCTATTAGAATTCAGTAGATTACCTCCAGTCAGCTGTCATTTAAATCGCTTCTGTCCCCAACCCAATATTAAAATTGCTTCTACTGCCCACTAACCCATAGCCAGAAATTATGTAAAAAAAATATGCTTCTGTAGGGGGCAGTGTTTTTTTATTAAAACATATCTGACAGCGGATCTTAATTTTTTAAAATTGCTTCTGTTATGGGTTGGTTGAATTTGAAAGTGCCTTCCCCCTGGAAATATATGTTTTACTGGAACAGCCCTCAGCAACTAGTAACAATTAATTATTCCTTTACTGTGTTGATCTTAACAACTCAATTAATAATAATGATAATAATAATAATAATAATAATAATAATAATAATAATAATACAATTGTTGTTTCAATGAAAGTGACTCCAATATTATCAAAATTCTCAACCTTTGTAAGCATGCATTTTATTTTTTTAAAGGTTTCCTTGTGATCCCAAAAATATAAAGTATTTAAATCAAACTTTGCACATAGACTTTATCACACAGTTTTGTTGCCTTCTCTGTGGAATAGATCTTTGCAGTAGTACATACATGAAACCATGATCCATAAAAACAATGACACATTCAAAAAATTATCATAGGCTGGAGTATACATAGAAAGTTGCAGAAATCTTTCAATGTATCACAGAATTTTGGATTCTGAGACTTTCAGATTTATATGTCATTGAAAAATAATAACTTCTGAACCAAACCAAATACTTTAGGAACCAAGAATAAAATCATAAGCTAGACATTACCAAATACTTTAGGAACCAAGAATAAAAACATAAGCTAGACATTACCAAATACTTTAGGAACCAAGAATAAAAACATAAGCTAGACATTATCAAATACTTTAGGAACCAAGAATAAAAACATAAGCTAGACATTACCAAATACTTTAGGAACCAAGAATAAAAATATAAGCTAGACATTACCAATACTAGCTCATAACTAAAGTGACTACACTATCAAAACTTCTGGCCCAAATATATCTACAATGGTCGCTGCTAATATCAAATGATCACCTTATTAGAATTAAAAAACCCCAAATAAAACAAGTAAAAACTAAATGTAAAAATGATGAGAGAAAAATTCTAGAGCCAAACTAAATGTTACTCACATATGCCTGAGTAGCAGCTGGTATAAACAATCATTTTTATAATTTATTGTGCATTATCTATAGAAACATACCATGGACAAACACAAGTAGCAATCAACGGGAAATATTTTGGAAGTAAGCCTGGATGTGCATTTAAATAAAATTATCACATTTTCCTATATACGATTTAGTTCTATATGTATTTTCAAATTTTTGATCACAAAAATTTTAAAGAACATACTTCAGATTTTGAAGGTTCAAGAACTAGGCAATCAATTATTATCAGCTCTAAAACTCATATTAAGTTGTGTTTCTGCAACTTCCATAGATGCTTGACCTCTGGTCAAAATTATGGACTACATGATTTAAAAAAAGATAAGTGGGTGATGGAACAGTATTATATTATATTATATTATATTACATTACATTATATTATATTATATTCCACTATATTTCATATATTCTAACTTTTATGTAATTTTTGTTGTGTACATTACCTCTTTGCATGGCTTTAACAGACCTGTCTGATATAATTAATTAGGATCTCATGTAACTGAGTGATGGTGTGTGGCCTGTGTATCAATAACACTGGCTGGACACTTTACTAACATTGGATATAAATAAGTAACTTGAAATTTCAATTATTTTGTCTGAAAACAAGCAAACTAATGTAAACAATTTCAGTGAATAACAAAAAATGCAGGAAGGTTTAAGGTGTTAATAAATATTATAAGCTTTCACCATTAAACATGCACATCTTTGTATGAGGCCAGGTAAACAGGAGTAACAAGGTAAGAAATTTGGCAACTTACTCGCATTGCCCAGAGTCATCTGGATAATGCATCCCCTCAGGACACTTCTCCACACATGAGTAATCTGTCAAGGAAACAAAAACCAATATTAAGAGGATTTTTTAATATAAAATTAGATCAAATCACCACTTAATTTAGTTGGTTGCAAAATAATAATGGCATTATTCCATGATTAATTATGAAGATGTGTTATTTGTTGAGGAGTAAACATGACTTATCTGAATAACATCAGCCATTCAATCTGTTCACAAATGAATGACTTAGAAAATCTAACCTTGGTAGGACTAGTCTAATTTTTGTATGTAGACGAGAAAAACAATAATGACTGATTGAATCCATGTTAGAATGTAAGGGTGTTCTGATCGATCCACACATGCTATGTGTTTTTGTCTTGCCAATTACTTGGCTAACCCTCATAACTCTTAGAACTGTTTTCATGCTGTAATCATTTATTATTTAATTATAGATCTTTCATTGTGGTCAATATATTGGAAGGTTCACATTTAAGGTCTGTACAGTTTGTTTCCAAACTAGAATTTTTTCAATACAAATAAAAAAAACCCCATAAGCTTATAAGGTGCTTGCTATAGTGTCTTGAAAATAATCTGTCTGCAGTATGTTCACTACAAAGTTGTGGACCCTTATTTTGCCTTTGAGCAGTATAGAAGATACTATGGTTTAATTAAGCATAAAATTCAACTAGGAAACTGCTACTAAAAAAGCTAAAGATCTAAAAACAGCAAATTTGCCAGGGTGAGATGATACAGTATATACTGTATGTATTGGGTCACAGTATTTGTTGGGAGACCATCAATTAATTTTTGAAGTAATTTTCTTTTGTGCACTATATATTCTGGGACATGTCATTTTTTCTAGTCGTAAGTTTTGGGACACCATTTAAATCACTTTAACTTACTTGACAGAAAATGCACTCAAGCTTAAATTTTATTTTAAAAAATATTAGAGTGTGTACTTAAGATAAAACAATTTAACCCACTGCAGCATCTTTGCATCAACCCAACCTTTCTCCAGCACATGTACAATCCATACTTTCAGTGCATGAATATCTTTTAGCTTCCTCTTGCCATGAAAAATTATCATTCGAGACAACATATCTCCTGAAGCAGAAACTGCAAGGACTAAAGTAAGATTTTTTTCTATCTGGAACAGTTGTACAAAAATTCTCACACTTTTAACCCCCTTCTTATCAACAGTCCATCAAGGAATGAGATCAACGTACACCAGAGTTTCATCCACATTAATGATCATATTGTTGGCAAAATCTTCTCTTCTGTCTTTCACAAATTCATCAAATGATTTTATTATTATTTTCTCCTCCAAATCTTCTGGGAAAAGCTGGGTCATTAATGTCCATGAACCAAGCACTTACCTGTAATGCTTTAAAAACTGTTCCATTCTTTCAATTTATTTTCAAAATTCCCAATAATACTGGTAAAAAAGAACCAAAGTTGGCTCCCCTATGTCGGCTGACTTGGTATTTAAAGAAAAAATCAGCACACTTAAAAGAATCCAAAATTGTCTTCTGAAGTTGGCTTACTTTGTAATTAAATAAACTTTTATATCCTGTCGGTAAGTTCAAACAATGAATTTATTGCAGCTCTGCCATTTGTGTTTATTCACCACCCGGGCTTGTGTTTGCTTGCCATATGTAATCATTACTGATACAAATGGGTATTGATGTTTGCAGGGAAAATAGTGTACACTGCAATAACTTGCTTTAATAATACTTTTTGTAACCCATGGTAGCAAAAGGATTGTCATTTGCACTCAGAGTGAATGTATTTTCAAATAATGATTTTTATTTGCCAGATAGTGTCATATAGTTAATTGTGACGTAATACAATTTTGGTTACTTTGTAGCTTACACTGTGTCATGCATGAATGGCAGGTGCCTCAAGCAACTAGTTGATATTTTTATCTCTCTCTCTCTCTCTCTCTTTCTCTCTCTCTCATTTGCAATTTTGTTGGATCCAGTTTTCAGTCAGTTAAGCATATTCAAACCCTGGAGTATAACCAAACACAGTTCACTACTCAATATTAATGTCAATCAACAATGTGTTGTGCGTTATCAGATATAATCAGTACACACTGCAGTATGGATGCATACACAACATGTACAGAGTTCATGGATATATTTATCTTTAATAAATTGCTCATGATGAACAAAGAGGAATATATAATTGCAATAAAAGGTTAGTTTCTTTCATTTTATGATCAAATAAGTGTTTTGTTTATTGCAACGTGCAGTAGTGGGGGTGTGGTGTGTGCAAATTCAACACAATTTTATTTATTTCTTAAGTCTTGGGATACATGATCGAGGTGAAAAAGATGTTTCACCATAAGTTCTGGGACAGGAAAAAAATTATTTATTTTATTGCATCCCAATATATACAGTAAATACGGTATTCATCTACATGTTCTTAAAGAAGCAGCTTATCAGACTGCAGAGCCATTTTTCCATGATATGTCAAATATCTCTTGACAAATGTGTTTTACCCTGGAAATGGAAGGATGGTAATGTGACACCTCTGCTTAAGAAGGACAAAAACAGTGATCCTGGTAACTAGGAACCTACAAGACTCAACAGTATAGTTTGCTTAGTAAGGAATCCATGCTGAGGGTCAAGATAGTTTAGCATATAGGAAGAAATAGTTTACCAAGTCCCAACGTGGTTTCATTGCTGGTTGGTCATATGTGTCAAATATAATGTTGGTGATAACAATACATCTTGACTTTTCCATTCCACATCAATGAATTTTAATTAAACTTCATGGATATGGTAAAAAAGAGAATTTGAACTGAATCACTTTCTTTGGGGTAACAGATACATGTCTCTCTTGATGGGTTAACATAAATTTGGGCTTCAGTCACTTGTGGAATTCCACGATGTAGCGTTTATGATCAGTTTTGTTTGTCATTCTTGTAAAAGATATGCCTGAAATGGTGGACAACTATTTACAGATGTTTTTAAGGACACTGACTGTCTTGTGAATTGGATTATTGGCAGCTTAATTTTAATTCAAGTAAATGCAAGGTTCTCCATATCAGCATCAATAATACACAAAAGATGCAAATGGGAACTTTGTAACCTACATGTACTTACATAAGTGTAGAATCTGCATGTATGAAAAAATGTTACTATCTTTGTGTGTGCAATATTCATGAAATGAAATGATTTATTATTATAATGTGAATAGGATAAAAGTATATCATTAATTTAAAAAATAAAAGAATTACACTATACAAATACAGAAGTAAATCCAAATTGTGAAAGACTGTGTTTTACCGAGCCTATATAATGAAAAGTATAGGTGGTGCTCTACAGTTTTATATTTTGCATGGGGTTAGATTTTTAAAGAAAAAGAATGTCCCAAGTTTTCCTATCTGGTTATACTGGCTATTGAAAAAATACCTTGTATATCTCAGGTATTTATCAAAGAACTTTTATTTTTCTTTATTTTTGTGCATGACTAACGTGTGTAATTTGGGTTATAAAGCATACATCTTGGTCTTACTTCAGATGTGCATCTTTCAAAAACTGCTAGCTCCACCTGGTTACTTTTACTTCCTGGACTTCAGATGTAAGTTGTAGAAAAGGAGCTGATAACATTTTTATGTTCAATGTACTTGGTAATTCATTCATTGCACTTTCAGAAGCTGGTATTGTCTAGTGTGGCAAAATTCATTTTCCCTATTTTAATAACTGCTAAAGACAGTGTACTTTTGACAAATTCAGGCTGATTGTTTCAGCACAAGGGAGCAGTCATTTTAGTTAGCTGTGTGCTTGGATCATGTACAATTTCCACAAGTACAATATCCAAAGACATTTCAGCCACAGTACATAAAAGTAACACAGATTTATATCAACATTCTCTCCACTGTGCATGTTGCAAAAGTAAACAACTTCACCTTACAGCATCCACTCTCTCAGAAGTTCATATCTTAAAAGCACCCCCTTATGCCTTTGACTGTCACTACAGTTAGTGACAGCAACATGTAGAGGTAATGAAAGTTCTAAACAATACATAATTTACTTAAATAATATGAATATCCATTCCCCTCTCCACAATACTAGGCCTTCTTGTATGTTGTCAGAGGTTTCTCCACTCTGTGTGTGTGTGTGTGTGTGTGTGTGTGTGTTTACTTCTAAGCCTTGTACCACTGCATGCAAAGTAGCTACAGTACACGTCGCTGTGAAGTTTTGAGAATCCAACAGAAGCTTGCTGTCTGTAATTAAACTCTACATAGTCCCTCTTGTAGTCACATCTGCAAATGCGGTCGCTGGTTTCATCTCCTGGCAAGTACTCCACTTCACCCTCACCATTACAGTCAGAGCGGTAAAAGTTACATTTGGAAAGAGTTTCATTTGACCACCTCTTGCTTGGCTGAAAAGTGTCATGTGGACATTTCTCTTCCTTTGGCATTGAGGTCCCAAGATCAAACACCATCCGATGTCCTAAAATTGGTAAATTACCAAACAGTTTATACTATTATTACTAAAGGTTTTAGCAAAATTTGAACATGACTGTGAGAGAGATTTAGCTCTAACCCACCAAATGATATAACATCATTTTTTCATTGACCTCAAAGAAACAAAGCTAGCATGACAAGTGTCCCTCACTCTCCTTAGCTTCATTACATTCATAAGCTACAGGGATGACAAAACTACTGTTTTGACCAAACATGGTCAAAATCTTGTCATCTCTGCAATATTAAAACCAAAAAGTTTTGAATGTATTGCACAATATACAGAATGAATGTAAACAAAATCATCTCGTGTATTTCTTGGCATTCATGTGCTATTTTATATGTAAGAAGTACCAGTTGGTAGTTAGTCATGATAGAACTACAGCACTAAGTTCCAGCCAGCAGTAAGTCACCACAAGCCAGTGCTTATTGCCAACTGGTAGTTAATCATGACAAATCTATAACACTTAGTACCAACTGATAGTTAGTCATGAAAAACTGCAATGCCTGGTACCAATTGGTAGTTATTCATGACAACTGGTTGTTTGGCAAAACAAAACTACAACACTTTCCAACTGTAATATAAAGATATTGTTCAAAGCAAATTTCACAATTGCATGAAGTAAATAAACCAACCAACACTTCATGTACTAGACAATAGTAAAGTAATATGTACTGAGTTATATTAATTAGGTCATTTTTATACAGATACACTGTACATCATATAACATATTTATATAGTCACCATTTTTGGGAGAGGTGTAAATAGGCTATGCCTGCTGCCCATCTCTTTTTAAGTTTGCTTTCTTTTGTTTTGTTTGAATAAAATATTTTGAACATAAAAAAGACGTTCAAAATATGAAATCGGTTTTAAGGCGATCTATTGTAAAATAAAACCCCGCCAAACAAAAAACAGATCATGTTCTGAAACTGTTATGGAATTCAATTATAGTACAAAAATGTAATAGACTGAGCATTCACATGCAATTTATAAACTGTAACTTGGGTACTCAATTCTGTAAGAATTGGATAAATCTAGTGATCATCATACTTACTGAATATCGAGTTGAATAACTCCCTTACACAAAATGTAATGGCAAAGAGAGGTTGATCTAAAATTATTAGGATGAAAAAAATCAATGTTGCTCATCGAAAGGCATCCCCATGTTACAACAAAGTTCACAAATCAGCTTCTTAAAGTCATCTGAGTGACACAAAAAACTGACAAATCTGCTAATTATCAAAGACATCTGAGACCAGATTAGCACCACCACCCACCACCAAAAATATTTTGTCAAACAGAATGAGAAATGACAACAATAGTGTACTCAAACTCTAACAATAGCAACCGAGGAATTATTCATGAAAAAGAAGGAAAAACATCTGCTCAGACATTACACAGTTCATCCAATATATTTCTGAACTAACATTTTAAACAAAGGATGGCTAAAATTGAATATAAATATGTGTGTGTGATTTAGATTTTAATGCAACTTTAACAATTTTAGTCATATTGCTACAATGTCTGCAGTGTCACAGTTTATAGTGATGTCTTCCACTAAGGCATCATGCCACAAACATGTAACATCATGTCCCACCCAGACACATTATCCTGACACCAGGCTGACCAGTCCTAACGCTAACCCATTAATGCTGAGTGCCCAGCAAGGCAGCTGCTAGTACCATTTTTTAAGTCTTTGGTATGACTCAGCTGGGGCTTGAACCTGAATATAAATGTAGATGCTACAATGATCACCAGTCAAATTGGACATGGCTATTTATATGTTTGCCTAGTATTTTCAGTTGTAGGGAGTGTAAAAGACTCAAACAAAAGGTCTCATTTACCCAAAATTTACACAAATGGTTGAGTCTGTTGGACAGTGTCCTAGCTGTCAAGATGCTACCAGGACTTTTCTATAAAGGGGGGGAACTCACCTTCTGTCATTAAAGTATGAGGGGAGTGGGGAAAAATGGAGGGGGGAGGAAGAAACTGTCATATTTCAGTATTTACCTAACATTTAAATATCCATCTCTCTTTCTTCCTGCTCCTCTCTATTAAAGCTAAACTGAAAATCAAAATCTTCAAAAGATGTCTCATTTAGTTGTATAAGCATAATCTGTTCACTGTTTCTGATGTCTCATTTAGTTGTATAAGCATAATCTGTTCACTGTTTCTGATGTCTCATTTAGTTGTATAAGCATAATCTGTTCACTGTTTCTGAGCTCAGTCTGCTCTTTATGTGTGAATGAATATTGTTCTGTGTTGAAAATTTCTATTCATGGTCTGCTGTCTGAAGGGGCTTAGAATAGTGGGCTCAACCAGTTTGAACAAATCAGGAAACAAATCTTTATGACTGTTATGTACAATTTTCCACATCTCAGAGGGATTGTCTGGTATATATCTCTGCTCCCAAAATTTTTTTTCCACTAACATCCAGAGTTTTGCTTTCTTTAATCAGTGACTACTGACTACTATGCCAGATATTTTTATTTGCTCCACAATTTTGTATTAGGATCCATCAATGCCAGTCTGCTTGTTCAAAGGCATTTTCATCAAATAAATATCCCTACTTTCCAATTTATTTTTAGATCTTTATTATTCAATTTATCTCATTCCATCAGAATGCTCTATAGTTTTGTAGCATAAGATCCCACAGGGCTAAATTGTTCGAGGAAAGAAATAAAGATTGCACTCTACTTTCAAATTGACTGTGTTTTAACTGGCTTTAGTATTCTGACTTGTCTACATTTATGTTTGAAAAACCACTGAATGGTGGGTTGACAGGCATGCCATCTGTTTTGTCCATCTATCATGTACATTAAACTCGTGATGAACATCATAAAATCACTCACTTGCATTTCCATCTCCAGTAACACTTTCCAAACTGCACGAATATGATACAATTCAAAAATGTAAAAATCACTGTCATCATCACCACCATCAACCAATATTTCATGTCATCGAAAGATTAGCCATGTTGGAGTCAGGTATATGGGGTTGTCTAGGTAGACTGTATTTTAAACATACATTTGTGAAACTTCCTCGATGAATGCAAGGTTCAAACTAGGACAGAATACTGGTTCCAGAGCCCAATGTGCTAGTCAAATTTAGTGTAAAAACTATTCATGTCAAGTCTAAGTGCCTTAATGTGTAACACATGCCTACCAGAAAAAACACAGCTTTACAAGACCTCTACCAGTGGCAAACTTATATCACAACAAACACTTTAAAAGTTAACAGTTTAATATGAACTGTATACTGTGCAGAATACATTTCTATACACATGAATTTAAACTAATTTGCTGGAGTTCTCATGTATCACTATTCTCCAAGTACATGCATTCATACAAATTTTGTGCAATTTGTGCATTTGTTCACCATGGCAGCATTGATATAGCCGTACAAACCTGAAATATTTATAACATTCCAAGAAATGCTATAAATATGACAGATAAATGTTTGAACTATGATTAAATTCAGATGAATGTTTCACTGTGGATTAAATTCAGATAGATGTTTCACTGTGGATTAAATTCATCTATCTTCTGATGAACCATGACAGTCACTTTGTGCCACAGTCTCTAAATAAGTGACTCTGCTATCTGGCAATTTACTATCTAATTTTGGATATCATCCCTACACCTAGTAACTCTGCAGTCACATCTGGATGTTAAGAGCAACAAATTAGTTCCAAATATGTGGCCTCATTACTTTGCTGAATTTCATGACTTACTGAAATAAATTTATAAATCTCTTGGAAGAAATTTTTAAACTAAGCACAATTTTCTTAAAATGTGTTAATATGAAGTTTTGTTGTTGTTGTTGTTGTTGTAGGGTTTAATGCCATTTTTCAGCACAAGACAGGCTATACATGGCGGCCAGTATCAATGGTGGAGGAAGAACCCGGAAAAAACCAGAAAAAAACACTGATCCACAAGAAGCTACTGCAAGCTTTCTCACGTACCTACAAGGGCCAAGCCCAAGACCCAAACCCACACCAATAGAGGTGAGACGGCAGTGATCCATAATGGTGAGTACTTTAGACTACTCAGCCACTCAGGACCCCAATATGTAAAATGTAAAATTGCCAACGCTCATTGGAGCACTTCCATTGTCAAATCTTCATTTTCAGAGGTGCGTAGTTTTGCACATTTTAAAGCTCTTCATTTCAGAGGTAAGTAAAATCTTCCTTGTAGTTTGCAATCCCATTATACCTAAACTGAAATGAAAAAACCGTGGAACTTTTGAAGTTTGTCATGACAGTATGTATAACTATAAAGATGGCCTGACCACATACCTGCAGGAATAACAGAAGGTACCAAGCAAATTTCAATGACATTCCTGTTATCCATTGTTAATAGGCAGTGATACATCTTGGGTGGGGTACAATTTTTAATAGCTTCCTGTACTTGCCATTCAGTAGAGAAAATAGGTGGACATTCTGTCTCCATCTTCACAAGAGGTAATTTAAGTAGCAGCAACTGAAAAGACAATACAGTATTCCATCAACTATGAAAGTATAGATATCTCATTAAAACTAAGAAACATGTATATTTTATTCCATTATCTAAACCGATTCAGTGTAGTTTCATACAAGTGAAGCTCCCAATTGGGAAAGTCTTCCTCCCAAGATAAGGTGTGTCTCCTGTCCTACCATCACTTAATTAAATATCCCTTGTACTTAACTTATAACTTAAAAAATTCAGAAACAAAATTTGTGTTTTTTAAACCTTGCTTCCAGTGTAGTATTTTTATAGTAAAGATTTCCTGTAATCATGTGACTGCGCTGGCTTATGGAGGAAAGCATGACACTTAATTGCCAAGTCATCAGACAATAACCTAAAATTAATCACTGTTAATTAAAATGTATGATCAGTAATAATTTGGAAAGGTTTAAAGACAGTAATGGATTATGGTTGAATTCTGTATATACTTGCTTATAAGTCCAGCCAAACTGCAAACAGCAAAGATCCTGACCTGCCATAGCATAATGTGCTTGTTGGTCAGTGGCTATGTTATTTGTTCTGAAAATTACTCCTAACAAACTGCACAGACCCTGATCTGCTGGCACATTATGTGACAGCAGATCTGGGTCTATGTACTTTGCAGTTGAGCTCATCTTATAAGTGGGTATACATGGTACCAAAACAGCTAAACAATCAACATTGATAACTGCAGCAGAGTCGGTTTGGCTTTGGTGTTTAAAGACTGTTGAGATGGATTATACTACTGTGTGATCAGAAGTAATTCTGAAAGGATTAAAGATGTTAATGGGTTATACTTGAATTAGTCATTACAAAAGAGCTTGAAAGGTCAGTTTGGTTTCAGTATTTAAAGTTTGTCCAGATAATTAAGCCCATACCATCTCACAGTACTAAAATGCCAAAATCAAAGCAACCAAATATTACACAAAATTCAATAATGGAAGAAAACAGGAATTACAGAATCTGGAATCAAGTTCAAAGGAACATAAATATGCATTCTGCCATTTATGTAAAGTTGATTTTAAGTAGAACTTCCTAAATTAGACCAAGTTAGTACCAATCTTAGGCAGTTCTGGCAAGCAATGAGTAGCCTGAATCTACTCACAGGCAGCAAACAATTCAAACATCTTGGTGGACTCAACAGAATTGTACTCACATTCCAACATTCCAGTACATACATTAAAAGGACATTTTCCATTCTGATAAAAATTCTGGCTGACTCCATTCTAAGAAAAATTCAGGCTGAATCCAGAGGAAGTCTGGATCCAGTAATGACACATAATCTTGAAAGTGTTAGGTCAACAATGATGAGGAATTCCACATATATAATCCAGGCTATGATCCACTAAGAAAGTCTAAAAATGGATGTGTTACATACAAGGACAGTATGAGAGACAACAAGTTATTATGAAAAATCTGAAAAAAAGAAAAATATGAAAAATACAGAAAAGGGAAATATGTACAACAGTTGTCATTTTCTTTTCCATGTGCATGCTCAAATTGGGTCATTGAAAATCCTTCTAATTTAAAGTCAAAACTCCTGACCAAATTTTGCAAATCTCCTGATCTGTCCTAAGGTGATCGTTCTGTTCTGTGACATGTATGCAGTTTATACTCCAGTTATACCTTTTCAAAGATAATTCAGTTACGTTTTTGAAAACTATAGTAATACACATCAAATGACTTTGATTACTGCTAAATTCCTTCAAAAGAAACTAGAGTGTTGATAGAAATACTGAATCATGTAAAAGTTTCCAGATTCAATGTACAAATACAGTATTATTAAAACACTGAGAAAAAAATTTTAATTTTGTGTATGCCATTGATTGCTGTGGAATAACTTAGTTTATGTAGCTGTATGATCTATATGCAAATTATACTACCTTATGTTTCAATATTGTCCACCTTCACATTTTAATGGGGCCCCGAGTGGCCAAGTGGTCTAAAGCGCTCACCGTTACGGATCACTGCCATCTCACCTCTGTCTGCGTGAGTTCGAGTCTCAGGCTCGGCTAATGTGGGCATGTGAGAAAGCCTGCCAGTAGCTTCTCGTGGGTCGGTGGTTCTTCCCGGGGTTTTCCAGGGTTCTTCCTCCACCAATTATACTGGCCGCCATGTATAGCCTATCTTGTGCTGAAAAATGGCGTTAAACCCTACAACAACAACAACAACACATTTTAATTGTTATCAGGAATACAATTGCTGCTTTTCACTTGAATACATGTTCAATCAAGTGAAAAAAAGCAAATTACTACATGTCATACAGAATAACGCACAAATATGAATGCAATGATACATCCAATACAGGCTTCAGCATGACAATTCCAAGATGACTCCCATACAGTAATACTAGTAACTGAATATGCACATTTGATGATGAACAAAAAATAACATGATAATTCAACACTTACTATACTGCACAGAAGAGTCACATGACCAAATCTGAACATCTTTTCTTTGGTTCCACTTCTCATTCTACAAAGAAATATAGCATGCAGTACAGAAAAACATCACAAACACTGACAAATAAAGAGCCCAAAAAATAAATAATTATTTGTCATTCATAGACTAAAATATTTTCAGCCTTTTTATTAATGTCAACAGTGACATGTTATATGAAAATTTGTTGCCTTAATGTACTTGGATATTTCTGCCCATTTTTGCAAACTTACTTATCAGGGTAAAAAACTCTCCCATAAAACTATACATGTGCAATATAGTTGTTTATGAAGAAAAAAGTCAAACTATGGCTTTATATTAAACTACTGATCCTTCTGTGAACAAAATAACACACAATATAATTCTCATAATTAAGTAGTAGCTGTGCATTGTGTGCTTCACCAATTAAAAGTGACATCTGATGAATTGATTTCATCATACGAAAGCCCATTACTGCACTACCATAACATGAATTAAGTGCAGTACAATGTGCAGGGGAATATTTTTGTGCACAAATTTGATGTTGTGTCATCCTGCCTATAATACAAATTCATAAAAAATAGATCACACCAGTGAGAGAAAAAGGCTCATATTTTGTGGATACACATAGGAATACTATTCATTTCAGGTGACAGGTCAATGTAAGCTCATTATGCACCCTAGCCCCAATTCATACATGCAATTTTCAAGTCTGAAGGTACTTTTAACACAATGCTCACAGTACAAATTCAAGCCCTTGATAATTTCAAAAAGCACTGTGCACTAAACAGATTGATACAATTCAAAATAGTTGTCATCTAGGTCATTTTTGAGATTTCAACCTGCCTTGAACCCAATGTGTCTATTATAGCTAGCTCTGCTTCCTAGCCAACTATTGGTATTTCACTGTCTAGATCAGTGGTTCCCAACCTTTTTATTTTTGCAGTAGCCCTAAATTGGCCACCAACAGGACTTCCTGACAGTAAGGCTTATGATCGTCTGATGACCCTTTGTGTCCCTACAGAAGACCCCCTGTGACATTGATTTGGGTCACAACATGAAGTTGGGAACCACTAGTCAAGATACTGTGAATTAACTATTGGAGGTGCTTCATGAACAATACAAGCCTGAAAAACCCAATTCACAAATATATCCCTGTCTTTAATTATTAAACAACAATAGCTGAAAAAGTCATATGAGAGACAATAGCAATTTTATGAAACTATTGCCTGCTACCTTGAACATTTTACTCAAATTAGTTTCTGACAAAAGCTTTGACCATATCACATATTTAAACATTATCTAGTAAAATGGACTTGTAATATTGCCTTTCAATATTGTTCTGATGCTAATAGCAGCAGCATAGGGGAGGCAACCATCAGTCTTGGTGTGTGTGTGTGTGTGTGTGTGTGCACGTGTGTGTTATTTGCATTTTTTACATAGATTTTAACAAATTTTAGTCATATCGCTATGATGTCTGCAGTGTGGCAGTTTATAGAGATGTCTAGCACTGGGGCATATGCTGCAGTCATGTAGCATCATGTCCCACCCAGTCACATTATCGTAACACCAGGCTGACCAGTCCTAGTATTAACCTCTTAATGTTGAGCAACAAGTGAGGCAGCTGCAAAATACCATTTTTATCAGTCTTTGGCATGACTCAGCCTGGGTTTGAATCTGTGACCTTCTGCATCCAAGCAAGACACTCAAACCACTAGGCCACTGAAGCGGTCTCACAGTCTTGGTAATTTGGAGAGATTAAAGTTTAATCAATAAATCTTAGATTAATTCCTCAAAACCTCAGTATACAGGATCCCCACTGAAATTTTTTGGAATTGTGAATTTTTCCTTTTTCAATATTGTCATTTTCTCCCCAGTAAACTGAAGCTCTTCAACTTGGAATATAGAAACAAATGTTGATCCCAAGTTTCAATTTTACACTAAAAAAACCCTTAAAACTGAAGCTCACAACACAAACTTAGAAATATATTTTAGCATATAAATTCCTGACACATGCTGGAATGGATTAGTTACAGTTAGTAAGTACTGTAGTAGGCTTATATGTGAGACCAGAACTGGAAAATGTCCCATGGCCACATAAGATTAAAACAATACTTGACATGCCCATTGACACAGATTAGGATCTACAAAAGCCTAACCTAAAGTCCCTGCACCATAAAAAAGAGAGTTTGTGAGGCAAATTATTCATAAATTGCTTGTAGGTAAGCCATTTAAACAAGACTATATTTATCTTCTTAGTATCTAACTGTGATTGATGCTATTTATTTGTTTATCAATAGAACAGTCTTGTTTCATGTTTTTAATTAAATATCATGGCTTTATTAACCAGGCATGTCACCTCAATTTTCATGCTTTGCTGATGGAGACAGACATAAAAGAATTCTAAAAGCCAGATTTACTCAAAATCAATGGAGAAAAATTATTCCATACATGTATTTTGGTTGCTAGGGCCCTCATTTGTCTTCACTCACAGGTCAGGATGTCAGAAAAACCTTCTAAGTATGGAAACTTTTACATCAAGAAAGTAAGCATTACAACTGCTTGGCATATAAAATTAATACATACCAAAAAACACAACTCTTCCAGACGATAAGTATGCCCGTAAAAGTCAATCTCTTGTGTACAGTTTGAATATCTAGATGATCCAGTTAATATTCAATCATGCAAACTGAGATCTGCAAAAAACAGTGATACTGATGAACTTTCAATACTCAGTGAAAATATTTTAAGTTCAGGGGTAAAACCGTATTGTGTACTCCATGAGTCTTAGTGAATTCATTAATTAGTCTGTTAACCCCATGAATATGACAATTTTTTCTGTTGTTAAAATCCATCAAAGACAAGGCATGTGCCTTCTGCCTTCAGCTCCTAAAGACAGTAAGTCCAATTTTACTTACAACAACTGGTATACTGCTAGGAAAGAATGATCTACTCTTTCTATAACTTACATTCTATGAAAAAAATTGCTGATACACTGCCTTGAGGAAATCAATATTGGGTAAAAAGAAAAACTGGTATAGAAGTAATACAAAAGCTATATAACAGGAATTTATATGTCAGTTTTACATGACTGATGAACCATGAACAAGTAATAAACACACACACAGTATAAATGCAACAATTTAATTATCTACCTCATCGGATACAAATATTAGAGTTAACTGTCATGTTCATCACATTCTCCATTTATTTTACAACTTTTTCTTTGATTTTTGGCTACATAATTTACTGATCAATGCCTAACATTCATACATTTCTTTTTGTAGCTTAAGTGTGACACATGAATCTGATGTGAACTTTACAGTGTGGTCATGAAGACAGAATGCAAGTGTACTAAAACTAATGTATTCTTCTTCCCTGAAATATGGACTACAAGGTACCAAATCCATCACTTTTTGCATGACTGTTCCATTAGTGGCATTCACCATTCATGTTTAATTATGATTTGTCGGTTGTGAATCTGCTCTGGTGGGGGTAAATTACTTTGAAGAAAGTGTGATGACATGTTATGCAATGTTTATGTACATCTTTACTAAAATATGAATGATATTCATTAAAATATGAGTGTTGAGATTGACACATACAGAAAAGGCAAGAAAATACATAGAATCCTCATTCAACTAGAATGTTAGCAGTATTGTTCAAGAGCTGTCTTGAAGCGCTCTACTGATTGCGTGCACACAACACTGTCACTCAGATGATTCCAGTCCAATGACATCATCAGCTGCGGGCAGATTTGGAATCAGGCCACAATTAATAGTTCCGGTTCAGTGCTCACGAATGTAGTCCCAGTCTATTTTTAGAGCATTTTTTCCTGTCTCCTTTTGTTGGTGATATAAGAGTTAGATTTAGGCATTCTTGGTATGGATTTAAAGGCAATTGTTTATTCTTTAGAATATGAGCTTATGGTGTGGTTGTCTGTGTGTATTTCGGCAACAGTGTACAGCGAGTAATAAGGTCTTGGTGATGATCCGGAAGTGAAATCTGTGTTCCATTGCATGTTGGTTTGTTTACAGTCCAGCCTTTCAAAAAAATGCCAGTGAACCTTTGACAAGAACTTCACTGTGAAGTCATCTTTGAAGGTATTTTAGATTAACATATAATTTGTATTGATTGTCGCACAGTGGAAAGTTCAGTACTGAGAAACAAATGTAGAGAATATATAGTAAAATTAATTGTGTTCTATGTCCATTTACCGCTGACTTTATATGGTGTTTGGAAGTTGAAATAAATTTATTGAATCTCAAGATACTTTTACGAAAATTACATACATAAATAGAACGTAAATCAAGCTTTCAGTTGGTATCTATATTTGTGATTTATAAGCTGACTTTGCTTCTGTGTGCATTGTTAAAAATGGAGAATTTTGGTGATCGCATATAGGAGAAACTGCCAGGTTGCCCATCGTCCAGCTAAAATGGGCAGAATATTGTCTGCAAGTGACTTTATCGGGAAGCATCTACTGTTTTTACAAAGAAAGAATTTCTAAACCGTTCTGTTTTACACTGCTCAATTACAAAACATCTATTATCTGATACTAGTTTTTCTACAATGTCTCTCATAGAGGGTTACCTCCCTTCGGAATGATAACATTGGATAAAGAACTCGTACTACTAATTCAACTCTCATAGTAAACCCATGGAAACAACGTGATATTAAAACTTAAATAACTTAAAATTATAAACGCTCGTGATCAAACCTATATTTATCCACGGGGGATCATATTTTTACTTACAATTTACTTATCAAGCATACATGTACAATAAAAAAAAACAAACAAAAAACAAAAAAAACCCCACATATATTACAAGTATGACAGGTAAATTCTAAGCAAAGAAACGATCCTCTGTGTTTATCATTATAGATCCATCCATATCATACTGCTAATATTAGTACCCCTACTTCGTGGATGGGGCAGCCTCTACCATGTCCATGTTACGATATCGTAGCTGTCCTTATCAATGCAAGTTTCTGTGTGGAGAAAACCATGCGACACATGGTATCTTATGTACTTGTGTTTGAAACGTGTTTTCAATTCCGTATCTCAAGAATCAGGTGATGAATTAAATAACGAGAGCTCCAAGTAAAGTCTATGAAAGAATTGAAATTCCATCAATAAAACATTGTTGCTATGTCTGCTTTTTCCGTGACAAATAGGACAAGATCTCAAAAGTTAATTTGTACTGTTCATTATCATCAAACATGGAACACCAAATCCGTATATACTGTACTGTATTTTATGTTACCCATTTATAGACTGGTTCCAATGTTTTTTCTCTTACAATTTGTACCACGAGTCCTTAAATTGGATCAGACCTATACGTTAGTACAGACGGTTATCATCTAAGTTAAGTGGAATACACAGGGAATACATTTGTAACTTGGTTCAAATCTGTTTCGCCAAATTAACTTTGACTCTTATTCAGAAGATTAATAAAAACTACTGTAACAAATTCCTTCCGTCATACAACCACAAACATAATTACGTTGTCATACGAACATACATTCAATTAAACAATAAGAAAGAGTCACATTTAAAACGGGTTAATTTTGTTGAGTTAAGCACAGGATTATAATACCGATAAGGTGATTTCATGTTGTCAGAAATTTCGTCGTGCTTTATTGATAAAACTGCAGACTCCTGTGAGTTAAGTTACTAAAGTATGATACAACTTTTATGCAATTACATTTGTTCGAATCCGTAATAGCAATTATATTTGTATGAACAACTAAAGACTTAATATAGTCAGAACAATCTGTTTTACCTTCGTTCTGAAGCAAATTCTGTAAGTAACTTTTGGACTGTTAATGGACAGTGTTAGAACAATACTGTGCTTATGTAATATGTTACTACATCTCATTTTGGTCTAGAACGAGTACTAGTATATTATATTCTATTAATAAAGCCTACATAAATACTTATATATAGCCATGATAAAACAACACATGATTGTGATACATTGTTTACCTTTGTTTTAATGCACATTGTAGACGTTGTGTACCTGTGTTTAATACACACTGTAGACATTGTTTACCCGTTTGATACACATCGTAGGTCATTGTTTAACTGTCATTAATACACATTGTATGTCCGCGTAAATATGTTTCTGAATGTGCAGTCAGCACTCATTTCTTTCTCCCTAACACGCTCTCTTTTTTGTTTTCCCTATTTGGTAATCTTTCTCGCGGTCTTTAAGGAAATGTACGGGCATGTGCATGTGTTTGCAGTGTGATACAGTTCCGACTCCCCCTACAGTTCCCGACATTGTGGATGATATACTGTTAAGCCAAGCCATAATTTACATTTCTTAACTTCTTGCAGCTACTAATATGTATGTATTACAAAACTGCCAAACGCAAGATTTGATTCAGTTCTTTGAGGCTGGACATATCATGAGATCATATCTAGTACTAGCAGAACCCAAGCGCTGCATTGGACGTTGAATTGACAGCCGCACAAATGAGCAATATATACTGTGACGCATAAGAAAGAACCACCACAGCCTATGTTGCTTTTCCCCTGAACAATATGGCCCAGAAACATAATCAAGCCTTTTATATGAAAATAAATCTTTATTTGATCAGTCTATGATAGTTCTACGTTATGTGCGTAGTTTTGAGCAAAGCATGCGTACCACTTCAACTGGGGCTCGTTAAAAACGTTTATAAAAAAAAAAAAAAAAGTAAAAAGAAGTAACAAAAATTACGAGTATCGGTCAATGGATGGAGTGGTATTGCTGGATCAACTTCATGTTTGAATGGAACTCGTAGATAAAGAAGTTTCCTTAACTTCAGGGACAGTAATTCGAGGCGTGTTTTGGCACCATAACATGAACATTTCTTCATATATAATTTGTGGACGTTTGTAATAGTGATCTCGGTTTATTAAAAAAAAAAAAAAAAAAAAAAAAAAGGAGGGGGAGTAATGTTTAAAACTCAGCCGAATCAAGGTTATATAAGTACAATCGCTATAACTCTAAAACAACCCCATTCCATTTAAACGTATAAAATAAATAGCTATAAATAGCAACTTGTCGGATTTTCCACGCTATAAATATAGACTTGATAAATACCCGTGTTTGTGCGTTGTCTTTACATAATGATTTAAGCAAAACATTATACAGCAATTGCTAAAAACTGAATAAGTATGGGTGAATTGAATTTAAAAAAAAAAACAAAATAAAATAATTGTACAGCCGGAGTTTGTCGTACTTAATTTAATAGCTCTCTCTCTCTATCTCTCTCGTACACACACACACACAGTGCTGATTCTAATTTCTATTACACTCGGCAAATCTGTAGTTTTGATAATATAAACATGTAGCTGTATCAAAGACATCTGAACACAATTTATTTAGCCACAAAACTAATTATCCTTGTGATGAAGTATATTAATTGGTCTTACCAAAATGACAAAATGTTTACATTTCCCCCGTCTTTCTGGACCCATGTGCGGAATTGACGTTAATACCTCCTGTTTCATAGATCAGAAATCGGGGCGTTTACTTCCTAAATACATTAAGATTATGGTATTTAAAATCAGCAACACTTACCCGTCAAAGATACACTGTCCAATTTATCCGAGATGCGATAGGATAACTTCTAGAACTTTATGTGTTGTACTTCGTAGTTTTCGCGTCAAATCCCAGCGATCTATTTATATACCCATACAATTATCTACGTATTTTTTCTAGATATACTACCAAACTATATGCCTTTAATCAAGTTACATACAACATAGCTAACCTACACGTATATACAGATTTTTCCATATTCATTTCTTTCTTACCTTCCTGTTTATTTATTTACCATATCTAAAGGTGTCCCTTTTGTTGACCTTCGTCAGTCGGGTAGATATACGTAACGAGACGTAGATCATCAGTTCGTCAATTGATTAGCAGTTGTCTTGGAATGACAAATCACAAATGTATTGCAAGAATGATCATATTTGTCTCTCTTATTGAGAAAACTAGGTTTATGTGGAATAATTTTACATAGACCAACCACCCCCAAAATAACAACAAATTTTACAGACACATCACTGTATATCTTCAATTATTGCAAGTGTGTCAAGGTACTGTAACGTGCAAGGGGGGCATGCATAAACCAATATTTATAGCTTTGGTAGCGAACGTTCCACCCCACCCCCCGGTATTGCAACTGTGGTTTTCCAGAGATTGGTAGCGGCCGATAGATCTTCTCGAACACACAGGTGCTCGACGCGAGCTTGATGTTGATAGTATGATAGAGAGGGTCCAATGTCAGAACGGGTCATGGGGGTAATCTGAGGCATTTTTGTCACTCTGCATGATATTTTTCCTTCAGATTTTTTTTTTTTTCCTCAACATCGAGTTCGCGTCGAGCACCTGTGCTCGAACCCTGGCACTTACCTATGCGTACAAGATAAAGCAATTATTCCCTTTATCACCTTTAGTACTGATGTGGAAAGCCTTCTTCAGGTGCTTCACCATTACTTACTTTTTAGAATAGTTATATATATATATATATATATATATATATATATATATATATATATATATATATATATATATATATGTAAACGGTCGATTTAAGATCCAGAGGAAAATCGCTAAATTGCCCACGCCTGCATGAAACGAGTCCTGCATTTGAAAACAAACAAAACCCCATAATAAAATATCTTTAATAATGAAAACATACCAACCAAACAAATCAGTAAATCAGAACGTTTTAATTGGATGCATTGATTGCCAATGATTCGACACTTTTGAAAGAGCGATGTATTTACATTATATTACATACATACATAGATACATACATACATACTTACATAGCACGTACTCACGTATGACTTTGTCTTGAATGATAGCAGGTTTTGACAAAAGTTGCAGTGATAAAAAGATCTGATGCAACAGGTCACCAAGTACGACGTGAGTGTGCAGTCAATATACCCGCTTACGGATACATCAAGGTATGTGTACAACATACGTACAGTTTTTACAGGGACAACATCTGTGTGCACAAGATACCATGGCAGCACAAGGGCATCAGAACTTCGCCGAACAGGTTGAAATTTATTGCATATTTTAAATATTGGCGACCTTCTGACTTATTTTAACAAATTTCCGTCCCTAAAGATACCGCCACTAATACAAAATACGCTTACCCACGAAACACAAAACATACTTCCGATCGAGAACACTATAAATGGCCGTTCATGTCATAAACTAAGTGGTTTTTATGAAGAAAAAACTTCGACAGAAAAAAACAAAACAAAAAAAAAACAACAAAAAAATACAAACTTTTACGCACTAAAACTACAATCGTAAATAAACTGTTTTCGTCTAGATTAATGTAAAAATCTTCATCCATAAAGTTATGTTTTAGCATAAGCAGTGCGTATCCTGGACTAGCACCAACATGTTAAAGCCCAAACTATTTTCAAGAAGATTTCAACGGCACTTTTTCGTCAAGTAACATTCTTTACGAACATATTTACTATCGACTTATTTGGCATAAAAATCATCTTTTTAATACGAAATTGACATTTTTAAACCAAAAAGTATCTCTTTTTAAAAATTATAAGTGCCATATTCATGAAAACTATTGTCTTTTCAAAAACGCCAATGCACTATTTTTATGAAGATTTTAGTAGTATTATCAAGTCAAAGCTTTGTAAAGAGTTTCTTGAGAAAGAAAGAGATTTTTCCGTGAAAAGATCACTTTTTCTTCTCGAAAAATTACTACATTAATATGCATGTATTGGTGTTAACGACAATAATGGTTACATGGTGTTAATTAAAGGTTGCATTAATGCAGAATTGCATAAAAACTTTTTCAAGATATATTCCTCCAAACAGATGTAAACATGAAGCACTATAAGATACAATTTAAAAGGTTAAAAATATAAAATTATTAAAACGCACTTAAAATTTGTTGACAAACCGTTGTCCTCGAAACGTCCAAGTTTTCTATGGTGGTACATTATCAGAAAAGTTCTTGATCGAGTTCTCAAAACAGATGTCTCAGTATGGAAGTAGACACACTTGACAAGAACGTGCTCCACTGTCAGCAGTCTTTTGCAGGGTATGCGCTCTGGCCGAGGTTCACCATTCAGGATGTGTGCATGAACAGGTATGCGTGTCCGATACGAGACCGGCACAATGCTACCTTACCTCCGCATTTGTTCTATTTGAGGATGGCCACTATCCAATAATTGGTCTCACGTTCGGAAGCTTGTTTGTGGACTTTTCATTTCAAATACTCGACCAAGTATTAAGAACATGCTGATTAATATAATATTTAAGGTCAGTATATGGAATCTTCCTTTCGGAAACGGATAATGACAGGGCAGCTGTGACAACTTGATTATAAGATATGTCATTAATGGGATCTCAAATTTCAGATTTTGCGAGGCTTTCGGCGTTGAAATGAAATCCAAAAAATACGAATTTCTCGTTTTGAGAGGTTTCAAGGCAGTTCAAAGATCTGAGTTGGAATTTAATTTCTATAGAAAATGGTAACCACATCGAGATGGCGCCATTTACGGGCAGCTCCAATCTTATCGTCATCTTTCGAACAGTCTATGTACTGGGACGTATGGTATCGATAGGAGGCTGATTTCATTGAATTTACTCTAATGAACGAGAGGATTGTTGAAATCTTTTTAAATTGGCAAAGATAAAATATTATATTTTGGGGAGTTGATAACTACGGCGAATATTTTGAAACAGAATTCTGCAGTAATTTCAACATTAATTTTTGACGTTTTTAAGTGGGGGCGAATTCGTATGCAAAAGATAAAAATTAATTTTTTTATTTCCTAGCGTACAGGGTTTGTTATATGGGCTAAAATTCAACACCATATATGAGATTAAAGGGATTAGAAGATAGACTGGTAGTAGTACTGGTATACGTTAGAGCTAATTTATTTCGTCCAAGATAAAGTTCATCTGCCTCAACAAAGAGACTTTCCGAAGGGAGGTTAGAAATGTACAGAAACAAAACCCCAAACCCTCCTTTGTCCTTGAAGAATTAAAAGCACAGCAAATCTGGTCTCCACAATAGGAATAAAACAACCGTGAAGATGCGGTTTTGGGTCATTATGAATTCGATGCCTACATATCCGCAGGCAGGATAGGACAACTTGGACAAAATTCAGGGGTCCCACAACTGTCAAGGGACCCACCGCCTTCACAATTTGTAATTCATAGGGGCCTACTGGAATATTTCCTAGGGCCCACAAATCCTGTCCCAGTCCCTGTGAGTGTGATCTAATGTAAGGAGTGGAGAAAACTTGGTCATATATCAAACCAAAATTGCAGAAAGTTCACGTTTCTATTTATTCCAGAGTATAGCTTTGTGACTCAATCAATATTAAAGTTATGACAATTTCCAGTCTCACCCTCTCACAGCTTTGATTTCAGAGATTCAAACAAGGAAAATACAGCAATGTCATCAGCGAAACCAGATGAATAAAACTATGCATGGGAAGTTTTTTGATGGATACGATTTGTTTAAGAGAAAGAGTGTGTGCGTGTGTGTGTGTGTGTGTGTGTGTGTGTGTGTGAGAGAGAGAGAGAGAGAGAGAGAGAGAGAGAGAGAGAGAGAATTAAAAGTCGTCTATTCCGTATGGCAGCAAAGATGAATGCACTGTCTACTTCTTATAATCAGTGTTTTTGTTACCTTACAGCAAACTGGAAATTTCAATACCTTATCTACAGTAGTGGAATGTTAACATTTTACTTTAATTAAAAACATTTACAAATTAAATGCTCATAATTTATTGCTACATCAAAACATCTTCTGAATGATGATTGTTTTGTAAGGTTTTGTGATATCGCTAATGGTATACAGAATTTTTTCCTTTACAGCCCAAAGTTACTAAAATATGCTAAGAGAGTGAATGATGTCAATGAAAAAAAATCTATTGGTTTTATCAAAATTTATTTCAACAAACCATAACAATATGTGAATGTTTGTTAAATAGCTGTTATAAAATAAATCTCAGAAAAACCTAATGAAAGTCAGAACAAAACGAATACGATGTTTGTTAAATAGCCGTTATAAAATAAATCTCTGAGAAAAACCTAATGAAAGTCAGCACAAAACAAGTACCATGAATGTTGGTTAACAACTGGTTATAAAATAAATCCCTGCGAAAAACCTAATGAAAGTCAAAACAAAACGAGTAGTATGAATGTTTGTTAAATAACAGTTATAAAATAAATCTCTGAGAAAAACCTAATGAAAGTCAGAACAAAATGGTTACCATGAACTCAATATACACCTTTCCTCTTTTTACCAGTTGTCTATGACCTTTCAAACCCACAAATCAACAGGCATCTTCTTTACTCCATGTGCAAGCCATCCACAAAGTTTGGTATACATAGATGGTGAAGAACTCTATTATGCAGAAATGAACTTAGTAACAGACAGGCAACTGCTTAATGTAATACACTGTGCCTTATTGTGGGCATATAAAAAGTGTGTTAATGTAAAATTATCACACATAAGAATAATGGACTGATACACTTACAACTCTTATTTAATTAGAGAAGTTGGTACTTACAAATAAGTAACAATATTGTCATACAAAAACAACAGCAACAGAATTCATGTCAATAATTATACTTATCATGTACTAAACGTCCAGCCGACTCAGTTTCCTTTAAAGTAAAATAACAAAATAATAAATTATAAATTTTATGCTTAACAAAGATACTTTCGTCTAAAGCAATGTTAGAAAAAGACAAAGTTCATAAAACATTTTTGTATTATAAAACACATGGCACACAGAGAGAACCTATGGGAGTTTTCTAAGGCAGGCTTTTTTCAAAAAGCAACCACAGTATCAAATACAAGAATTTCGAGGACTCTAAAAGATATGTGGTCTCTCAGAAGAGGTGGTCTTCATCACAAGTTATACTGTAGTGGAATATTTCATATGCCAAGTGAAAATAAGACATACTTCAGCATTACATGTCTTTTTATATTCTAGGAATGAATAAATCCTCGGAATAATTTAATATTAAAAAAAAAAAAAAAAATTAAATTCCAAGTTTAAGAAAAAAAAATTGTGCTGGATGCTATTTCTTGCTTGCTTGCAATTTTATGATGCATATGAGTCTATGCTGTTTGTTCTATTGATTACTTCTAACTGTATAGACCCAGATCTGCCAGCACATTATGTGACGACAGATCTGAGTCTATGCAGTTTGCAGTTGGACCCAACTTGTAAACAAGTATTGATAGTAAATAGAAAAGAGAAAAGGGGCATTCATTTTGGACTGTATCCAGGATGTATTTATATACTTCGATGAAACTGAAAAAGCCTAATGAATTTTAAAAGATAACAAAGAATACTACTTGCCTAATTCAGGGAAGAAGCTTCTATGATGTGTAGGAGACATCAATATACATTACGATATAATGTTGTGCAACATGTATTGCAAATAACAAAACAAATAAGATCAAGTAATTTCCATGAAAATGAATCATTATAAATTAACTGCATTATCAAATATATCAGTCATTTCCACTGCAACTTTTCATTTAAGGACAAGTGAATTATAATACAGTGATCACTACAGATCCAAATATATAAAATCTTTAAATCAAATTATTAAGAACATCATTACTGGGCATGCATGCTTTAAAAAAATATATACGTCTACCATATGGAAATGTTCAAATGATAAATGTCATTAATCTGCTAGCACTTATTTCAGTAATAAAACTGGAAGTAATTAAAATACAAAAATTTCAGTAACAAAATGAAGGCAATAATTCTACTAGCACTTATTTCATTAACACAATGAAGGTAATTAATGTACAAAAATTTCAATAACAAAATAAAGGTGATTATCTATTGGCACTTATTTCCATTTCAAATGAAGGTAACTTATCTACTACTGCTTATTTCAGAGTCAAAATGAAGGCATATAATCTACTAGCACTTATTTCAGTAACAAATTAAAAGTAATTAATGTACAAAACTTTCAGTAACAAAATGAAGGTGATTTATCTACTTGCAGTTATTTCAGTAACAAAATGAAGGTAATTAATGCAAAAAATATTCACTAACAAAATGAAGGTAATTAATCTACTAGCATTTATCTCTCTACCAAAATGAACTTAAATTAGTTTACAATACTTTCATTTAAAAAATGAAGGTATTAATTTATATGCACTTATTTCAGTAATGAACAGTTTCAAGACAAGTACTGTAGTTTTGCATATAATTTGGACTTTGTATGGACTATTCAGCCTAATTCATTTTTTACTTTTTAAGCATGATTCATCAAAAGGTGTCATTAAACATTTCAGAAAGCAATTAGCACATATCTATCAATCCATTACAGTGACCCTAGAACAACTTTAGCTTAACACACATCAAAGTTATTTAAAATGAAATTAGCTTATTTCTGGTCAGAATTACTTTAAAATATTGTCTTTTCTGCTTGTTTTTCCAAAACAATAAAACTGGTCATGTGCATGATTTTCAGCGCTGGCTAAATAGAGGACAGAAAAATATTCCCCAATTTCAAGGCGAAATGACAGTCTGAATCCCAAATGCTAAGTTAAAAATAACTTGTTCCCTTTTCTTTATTTTAAAATTGAAAATATAGAATCTGATAATAAAAATCAATATTATATAATGGGTGATTCAAACATTACTGTAAAGAGAGGTCTGACACATGTAATGCATTTGTCAGTATCTTCAGTGAAAGAAGGTAGTCACAGGATATGCACAGGAAAATCTAAACACAGTTTATGAAATGAGAAGTATTTTGTAGACATCCGATGACATATTATTCATGGTTGTTTTCATTCATCTTCGTGCCACGTAAAAATCAATGATGTATAGCAAATACTTTGTCCACAAGGTTTGTTCGGTTTAAGTTAAAAATGCATGAGGAACGGGGTGCTGTAATCTACTTATGTTACTGTAGCTATTCACTCTTGTGATGATACATGATGGTGTAAAAAAAATTCTTTTGAACAAGTTACCACCCTTTAACAATGGCAGAAGTCATGCTCTCCAGCTCTGTTGATACATGCTTTTTATCCCAGCCCAAATTTCCATGAACATCTGAATACATTATAAACATTCAATCAAAGTTCAGCTGTTAGAAACCCTGTTGTGAGTAAACAGGATGCATCTTTGGTGTTCTTTAATGTAATCATGACAAGTGACAAACTTGACAATTAAAGTTTCATAAATTTGGTACAAAAAAGGTTTTCACAACATGTTTATTTTAAGGAGTAGATTTAGGATAAGCTTCAGTATGGAGCCAAATCACAAAGTGATATATTGCGATGAACCATATATATATATATATATATATATATATAGATATAGATAAATAGATATATAAATATACACACACACACACACACATATACTCTCACTCGCATAACAGTTGAGTCCAACAGCAAATTGCATAGACCCAGATCTGATGGCACATAATGTGCTGACAGATCAAGGTCTGTTCAGTTTGTTAGGATTTATCAATAGAACAACAAAGACCCTGATCTGCAATGCATTATGCTATTGCAGATCAGGCTCTTTGTTGTTTGCAGTTTGCATGACTTGTAAGCAAGTAAATACAGTATGGGTGGTATTATAGACATAGCAAGAGAGAGTGCTGATGTAATACTGAACACTATAAGCAAAAGGTTTTGGTGGTGAAAAATGCTGTAGTGTTTCTTGAACAATATACCTATGTCTGAAGAAGAGTTCACATGGTAGCTTGCTTTCAATGACCTTCAAGACACACATAAACATGAATTAGGACCCATATCAAGGTAACTGTTGAGTGGTGTAAAAGCCCACAAAATGGGAAGTTCACCTCTACCCAACTGGAAGAGTGTGGGGCTTAAGCAAATGCAATAGAGCATTATATGGGGCTCACACAAATCATATATACTCACCTACTAGTCAGGTCCAACTACAAAGAACATAGACCATGATCTGCCATTGCATAATGACCTGACAGATCAGGGTCTATAATTTTTGTTCTACTTATTAATCCTAACAAACTTCCCAGATGCAGATCCTGTACATTGAGTGAAGGTGTCTCTGGATCTATGCTGTTCTCCTTTGGATCCAACTTAAATGCAAGTATAAACAGTACCTTAAATTTTATTGTTATAAAGCCAATTAATTTGATTTTCTTGCTGAGAATTAAAGTATCATCAGAGCCCCATTTTTCCAAGACCAGTCCAACTTACTGGAAAGCATTTTAAAATTTTGGCCAAGGTCAAATATGGTCTTCTTGGTGAAATTAAAATATCATACCTCTAAATATCACTTTTACTTCCTGTGTCAAGTTTTCAATAATCAGATAGGTGGATATATGCAGTTTTCAATAGTACTAGACAGCACTGGATATATGCAGTTTTCAACATAATTGGTCAGGAGTGGATATATGCTGTTTTCAATAGTATTACACAAGAGTGTATGTATGCAGTTTTCTTTAGTATTAAATAGGAGTAGATGTATGCCATTTTCACTAGTATGAGACAGGAGTGGATATGTACAGTTTTCAACAGTATTAGATGGGAGTGGAGATATGCAGTTTTCAACAGCATTAGACAGGAGTTTGCAGTCCAGTCAAAGTAACAGCATATATTACCTGTCTTATTCTCTCCAAGCTGGCTGCACAGCAGTTTCAGAAAACTCCAGATTTATGTGTATCTGACTTACCCAAGTCTGATGCTTATTCATATTAACACCCGAGCAGAAAAATGCACAGATATGTGCGTCATTCGCATATATATGCAAACATGCAGCATGGGATCCCAAGCATGATTCTGGAAGCTTCCCTCAGTTTCAGTGTTGCCATTATGGTAGCAGCATCTCATTTAACACTCTCAGTTAAAAACTCTCTTAACTTCTAGGGTTCACTGATGAGAACAACCCCAATCATGAAAGTGCTAAGGTTGCCAGGCTGATGAAGAAAGAAAGCAAAGCTGCTCAGTGCAGTCTTCCTTGGACAAGATTTTCAGGAAACAGGACAGCACTATCTGGACTCAATCAACCAACTCTCATCCCTCCACTTTTAAGGGACAGCAAGCTTACTCACAATGTGCCCCCAGACTTTCCACCCCATTTGAGAGGTATCATTGCCATCTTTTGATTTTGGCTCCATTGATGGATTGAAGATTGTTGTCCATTATATTTTTTTGCATTTCTTATAACTAAATAAATGTTCAAACCTTTTTTTTTTACATAATAAAGTATTGGTTGAAAAAGGTTTTATTTTGGTACCTTTGGCATCATAAATCTGAGGTTTAAGGAATGCAACCCCATACTTTCATATTTCATACAGGAAAATTCACCTAGAGTTACGTGATTTCGACATATACAAGTTTTCTCAGGAACACAATATACACACAAATCAGGAGTTTACTGTACATAATCCAGTGTACTGTGCAATCAAGCATGTGTCATTTATGCAAATGTACACACACACACTCTGAGCCCTATCCAGTATTTTAGTTTAATGGTTACGCCCACCAGTAGTAGTTACCAGTTAAGCTTACCAGATCAACGCATTTGAGTCATATGATCACTTTTTGTAAATGGTCTCTGTGTATGTTACAAACAACAATAGTTTTTATGTGTGTAATCCATGTCATCTTTATAATTTTTACCTGTTAGCTAATAATATAGAGTACGATCACAATGTAGATATCTTAAGTCTCATTTTTGTCTGACCTTTAGTATTCACTTCACTAAAGACAATATTATTAATAGTCTCATTTTTGTCTGACCTTTTATTTCAGTATTCAATTCACTATGGACAACATTATCACAATTTTAATTCTTGGAAGACAGTTTTAAGTTTAATATGCCTAAGTGTAGGGCTGAAGATCATGAACAAAACTGCCTCTTGCAAATGACTTCCAGTCATTGCAAAGAAAATGATTACTGGATTCAGTTTACTAAGATGTGCAATCAAGCTTTAAGGGTTCCAATGAAACAAGTATTGGAACTAAAAGCCGTTTCCTCGAGTTAAAAATAATTTGTTTTTGGTCATTTTAGTGTGCAAAAGGCATATATGAAGCAATGTTTAAAAGACAAAGGTGGCCAAAAAGTAATAATTTGTATGGGGTGAGGGTGGGGCAGTAAAATGTCAGGAAGACATATAGAACAGTTTGGAAGTTGCTAGAAACACATACATTTAAAGAAAATTTAAATTGCTACAGTATAATAATTATTAAGTTAATTAAATATGTAATAAGAGAATAATATTATTTCACACCCTGTGTTCTAGAATATATGATACGAAGGTATCAGTAGTTCACACCCTGTGTGCAAGACTATATAATAAGATGGTAACATTATTTCACACATTGTGTACTAGAATATGTGATAAGAGGGTAACATTATTTCACACCTTGTGTAGTAGAATATGTGATAAGAGGATATTATTAGTTCACACCCTGTAGAAAAGAGGATAATATTCATCAACACCCTGAGTACTTTGTCTTCTCTCCATTTTCTTGGTACACTAATATGCATACATGATATCAAACATAAAGATGCAACTAGGAAGTGTAAAATGGAATTATTAGTAATAACCAGTTTCCAAGGATTTATTTATTTTGGAATACATTTGCTCAGCTGATGATATGTGTCAAGAGAGTAAATATTAATAAACAATATAAAGAGGAAAATTTTTATATGTAAAAGCCTTCAGCTTCGCTCAACAAGATGATATTTGAGAATAAGATTTCAGTGAAAATGTCTGAAATACCCATCATATTATTATTTTTGTGCATAAATTATATGAACACATTTTCAATTCCAGAGTACAACAGAGCAGAAGAATCATGATAACAAAAATGGAAGACCTGCAGTTATATTTCATTCTGATTTAGTCATTTATCTATCCATGTCTGTCTCTATTAGTTTTGTTTAATACATAAAACCAGCTCTATCTGATTATCTTTTTCACACTCTCTTCTGTTATGATCTGCTTTGATTCTGCAGTGGAAAGTATAAAACTCTAGAGAATTTGTAAACTTCATATGAGATATGGCTTCATGTATGGGTATGAAAATTAAAATTAAATTTGCTGACTATTAAAATTGGGTTTGATATCTCACAAATCCATGTTAATTCTTGCATCAGTTCTTCTTACATCTGTATTTTTGAAAAATATTAAATGTTACAATAAACTTAAGATTCTCTACAAATATATTCATATATAAAGCAAACAGAGAAACAAGTTCACATAAACGGAAAAACAAACATTGGCTATAATCTAATCTTCCTCACTGTTAGACTGTACCAAATATAAGGTGCCATTAAGCCTGTATCACCATAGAAGCCTACTTAAGCCATGCATCCTTTCATTCCATTTCATGCTAGTACAGTATGATTTTGATTATATTAGCTATCACATTTGTTATTATTTTGACACTTTTAAAGGGGTTTCTGACAAAAGTAAAGACTTGTGTCTTTTAGAAAAATGAAATAAATGTGTTCAAAGCACATCAGTGCTCCACCACAGTGCCTGAAAAGCGAAGTAAACTGAATTGTTGACTAGATAGATGATGGACAAGGGTAGCGAAAAACTACCCTATGTAGTGTGGCATAAAAAACACGAACATGTCTCAAATTGAAACCTCTTAGTGTCCTTATGATGGTAGATATTTTTATTTCCGCTTGTTCCATACTTGGGTTTTGAAGCACCTTTTGTCAAAAAGCAGGGATATTTGGTTTTAAAACATTGGCCAAAGTAGGATAAACTGGGAAAATCAGACAGAAAGGTAGACCAGAACTATAATCAACCAAATCTCTACTCACATCTCCACTCGCATATCTGCTCCTCCAGCCCTGAAAGCTTTTTCCAGGAATAAACTGGTAAGACACTAAAGCAGTCAACCTTCAACTGAAACTGCATTTCAGATAAGGCTGACATGCTGCTACCTGCAATCATAACACACAAAGATCGACAGACCAGGCTGTATAATACAAGAATGCCATGTTTCCTTAAAGCTGCATAAATTACTGAAAAGAAAGCACTGAGAGGCAAACAACTTTTCTATCATAATTAGTACATATCAAATAGAAGAAAAAAAAAATATATCCACAATTTTAAAAAGTGATAATAGGGGTGATTTGAAAAGTAGGGAAAAGGGGTGCCGCTTGAAAGCAAGCATAACCTGCCTGAAGAAACTAGAAACAATTAAGGTTTCCATTAGCACTTTTCCACATGATTACTGAAAAAAGAGGCCTCTATGATTGTGTTGAAGAATCATGAAGCCTTCTGTCTTCCTGAATTCCTCAGGTCACCTCCCTTGCTGCCATAGGTAAGATCTCTCTCTCTGGTTGTGGTGGAGGTTGGTACTACAGAGTCGAAATTCTCTTTGTCCTTGAACAGATCCATTTCATACGCTCCTCTGATATAGTTACTGTAGATCTTGGCCTTGTCTCTGAAATCCCAACAACAACAATCAGTGTCTTTGAAAGCACATTTGTTGATAATTTGAGACATTGTTTTTACTTCTTCCAGTTTTATACAAAAGGTATGAAACATGTAGGGGTATGTCAATTTTGGCCCAACATACACCATTCCAGCTTTAAATTCTTTCATATTTACCTCCCCCTGGCCACTACATGCATCCACCATTATGGTACTGATTATAGGTAATGATTATCTCTGACTCACCTGAAAAAGACTGAATAAAAAAGTCAACACTGCAAACACTTTCATATTTATTACTTACTATGAATAAACTGCATTTCTTCAGAAATCTTCAATGTTGTACTCTCAATCACTATGGTCAGAGATGCCAACCCCCAAGCATGCTTATCAGGAATCCTAGTCAAATTTGCATAATTAAGGCAGCCCCTCCTAAATGGGTAACAGACTAAAAATACGGTATCAAATCCATACAATTATATTCCATCTTCCTATGAGCCCATGCATACTCATCAGAGTCAGAACAGTGGTGGTTCCATGATTACCACTGGTGTATGCATTCCTTCGATTCCAGAACCTCAAATGCCTTCAACATTTTTGGCCCAAGCAAATAACAAAAATATTACTCCTAATGCATTATTTGCATCTTTCTCATGTCTTCATTTCAGCTGTCACTTTTAATTTATTTACAGTCTAACTGGCTGGTTATTTATTATGTACACAACACTTTTAACATTGAGAAACTACATTTTATGTACCAGTCTATCCTACTGGTGCTGACGTACTTTTGTCCCTACCTGCATCCACACAGAAAATTAAGTCAAAATTTTCTTGCTCAAAATCTTAATGTTCCAGAATATCATGAATATGATTTGAAATGCTGAATTTTGACCAAACATTCATAATAAATTTGCAACATCTGGAATGGTTGGCATCTCTGTAGAGTCAACATTTATCTCAGAATACAAGGAAATAAAAAAAATGACACTTCAACCATATCTTCACTAAATCCAATTGTCTATATCTCTAAAAATCATGCAGCAAAATGTGGCATTAAGCCACCTGTCCTTTCAATATAAAATTAATTTTGAGATTTATTTCAAAGAAGCTTTCAAACTGTAAGATGCAATGATACGAATGTCAGCAAAATTATCAGCCAAAACTAGAGTTTAAATAAATATTTGAACGTTCAGTCTGTTTAGCTTTTTGTGATTATTTGAACGGAAACTTGGTTTTGAATATTTATTGTCTGGCAAGTTTGGCAGCATTTTGTTAAAGAAACAAAACTGTAACATATGCAGTGCAGCGTTATTACTTTACAAGAGAAAAACTTAAAACCTCACGAATCACCAGAAATCAAACTGTGACTCGCAAGATGATTATCATGTCAAAATTCTGAATAGTCTCATTGCTATCATCACTATTTCTATTAATCATACTTCTGAAAAGACAATGTGTAATATGGCAAGTTCAAGAGGAACATGGTATAGAAGAATCATATAAAGATCAGCAAAGACTTCAACCAGAGCTCCAAAAGCTTTGTGTACAGTTGTTGGACTAACTTCTTCTCGTATCAATTATATTCTATCCTGCTAACCATTACCAATACTTATACCACCCATCCCTGATCACTTTACCTCAGAAAGTTAACTCCATTATAGTTCTGCATCTGCTTTTTTATTCAATTTTGCAGTAACTGCAAATTTATGGGATAACAGTCTGTTTAAGATTGGACTTGATCCTTCAATGTTCTTTCAAAGTCAGTAATACAGATATTATCTTCATATCAGTATGATGTGTATGTGCCAGATGATATGACTTTGGAATAGAATAAGTTGCAGGGGTCAAGAGATTGCTGTTATAATGAAGCTTGCTACTGCATTTACACAAAACCATAATTATCTGCATATATTGCAATTTTGTGCCTTGTTGAAAATAACTTAAAATATTTGTTAGGAATTCCTCTTGACCCAATAAACTGAATTTTCTACTCCAAACTTGATGAGGGAGACTAATTTTTCTACGAAAATATACTTACCCAATCATAATACTTAGGAGAACTACTACTACCAGCCCTCCCAGGTTTAAACTTTTTAGCTCAAAAGCTAAAAGTTATCTATCACCCAGGTGGCAATTAGAGTGATATCTCCTTGATACCAGGGTTGGCACCAAATCCAGTGATTTCATCACTTAATACAAGACACAATCTCTATATGATGTAACTGCAGGGAGGGTGGGAGAGTGTACATGTATTATGATTGTGTAAGTATTATCTTATAAATATATTTTACAAAAAAAAAATTAGTTTCTTTTTCAAATATGTTACCCAATCATAATAATTTAGGAGAATAGGTAAGAGGTGGAGGGAGACATATCCCCTTACACCGTAGAGACCATCTCCAGTCACCTAAGGTTATGATCTTTGACAGTTTGGATCTCCATCCCACAGAATGGATAGTTACAGCTAGAGAAGTTTCACTCTTAGGCAATGTTTGGGACAAAGTTCCTAATTTCGTGAGCCGATATACAAGGCAAATTCACTGGTTTGCATTATATAAGTTGTTAACTAATTAAGTCCCTGAGAGCAGTTTCAAATGGTATCTTGTTCAGCCACTGGTTAGTACCCATAAAAATTTCACTTGGGCAAGGATCCAGTGTCATTAGTCAGGTGAAATATAAAATAAACAGAAGACAGGATAGGTCTTTGTTTTGCTTCATATCCTCTCTTCCGTGATAAAACAGTGTGCCAGTTGTTTGTGGATGGCTATCTCACCTGGGGAATTCTTCACCACTTGTATTGAGAATTGTTTGTTCTTAAGGCGTATTTAATAAGATCCAGACATGCAGGTAATGCATATGAGGGAATATCTCAATTCCTGGCGATTCTGTTGCGAGATTGATGAGGTTGATCCAAGATTCCCATTTGAGTGGAGTAATCAGGATTAGGAGACAGTCCGATTCTTATGACTACTTTATCACCTTCAAAACTGGAGGTGTCGGAGAAGTGTATACATCTGGCCATTCCAATAGATAGAATGTGCATCAATTATCCAGACCTTTTGGATCTTGGACTGGCGAGATAAAGGTTGGGATTCTGGTATTCCACCTGATCAGCAACAAGTTCATCATTCCACTGAGCATCTATTGAGTGAAAACTGAGGGATGAAGAGACCATTCCATTTGCATAAGTTCCTTCTTGCAGGAAAATGAGTCTGCCAATACATTAGCTAGTCTAGGATATGTCAAATTTAAATTTGGATTTGTCATTGAGGACACTGCTTTAGAAAATCTCAAACAAGATATACAAAGGTCTGGGGACTTGGTTCTGCTTTGCTGTGTGAGAGAAATTACCACAGTGGAGTCAGACAGAATGAAATCCATTCCCAGGTATGTTCTCCGGCCACCAATGAAAAACTTTCAAAAATGGTTTTTGTTGGAAAATGTTGATATTTAAATAATGATCCCGAGGAGGCCACACTTCTGTGGCATCCTGAAATGGTAGGAGACTTGCTCCCTAGTTGCATCTGTACTGATTGCGATTGTCAGAGGCTGAACTTGCAGAGGTATTCCCAACAGAAGTCCAGATTGGTTTCCCTGCCTGTGAGATACAACATATTGTGCAGACTGTTAAAGTTCAATGGTCAATGTTCAGCTACCATCTGGACCACATAATTATGGTTATGGGAGCCCAAGAGCACAACCTAAGACTTTGACGCTTGCTGCTGCTGTATTAAGCAAAACTCAGCAGCTAAAGGAATTCTCTAGCAGATGGATTGCTTCGCACAGACAAGGAATCTAACATTTTATTAATTAAATTCAAGTTCCTTGGGGGAAATATTCTTACATGAATATGGATTCCTTACCTAGATGAACAAAACTGAATGGGTATGAGGTTGGAGATATCCTTGTTGACAGTGAGATTGAGAATGAAGAGGGCAACACGTGAAATCATGTTTTGCTCCAAAATATTACTAGCATACTGGATTTTTTTTTTAGCCTGTTGTAGGTGATTCATAGAACTTCTGGCAGCTGTACAAGTAATTAAGGACATGAAGTAGCATCTCTTGGTCCACAATGATTGTGTAACCTCTACAATGAACAGTATCAGAACCTGTTGTTGTATCCCATCATGAACCCAAGAGCAAAAAGAGTTGATTGAATCCACCTAGATTGATGACTAAATGATAAGTGATGCATTGTAGCTGAAAGAATTCTTGGCAAAGACTTGGGAGGTGTGCTGAATGTGATACAGAGTACATAGGTGTCAACTTGTATGGTTTACCTGTAATTTGTACAGTTTTTACCATTCTGGTCAGTTTTGCATGTTTTTTTTTTTGTAAATAAAATATATATATATATATATATATATATATATATATATATATATATATATATATATATATTCATTTTGTATGAATCCGGGAGTCTGGACATAATTATGTTTTTTAGAACGAGAATTCAACGAGATCATGGTGGCCTAAAACAACCAATCAAATCATACTTAAAACCGCGCTTTCCTTTGTCTGATAATGAAACAAGTTTAATTTCATGGTTCAACTCCTGTGTGTGAAGATCGTGTCGTTTATCGCTCTGAAATTTGATGCTCACTCGGATGTCTAATATTGACCAACTACCTGTGTAGTAAGTATGTTTTATTATTTTATATACATTATCATTTTATTATTTATACTTATTACTATCTATCAAATGCATACAGTTGACATCGATTTTCATACTTTATGTAGTGTGGCAGTCATGGTGGTGTAACCATAATTCATCCGACTTTTCTGTGTGGAGATAAAGTTGATTCATTAAAAATTTTTACAATATACTAATTTAAAAATAAATAGTCTGCTGAATTTAGCACTGGGATTTTATCATGCTGTCATATTTTTGTTTATGTAATGCAAACAGGAAGATGCACTGCCAGCATGACGGAAGTAGTACAGATACTAAGTGACGTCATTCTCGTGGCTCGAAAATATTTATCACTGCCAGTTTATATCCAGTTTTGACCAAAATTGGCACACCATATAGCAAATTCATAACTTTTCAAACACCAGACATGCAATTAATAGAAACGATCAATAGCTTACGAGGTAGAAACTTCTGGACTGTTCCTTTGTCGATTTTTTTAATTTTTAGATTTCAATTTTTGGATAGCTCGTGGCGTAATATTTTGGTGTTTATGGGGAAAAAATATAAATTCGTAACACATTTGTAATTGGGAGATCTTCGTCTATCACATATCAAATCTAAATTTTTAAATCATTTTTTTTATTTCTTTCATCAAGTTGAAATATTTCCTCCATCAAATGGCTGAGCCTAACTCGAAGAAACGCAAGCATGAAGACACTGACCGAGGTCATGGCAGGTTTCAGGCTGATTGGATTAAAGTCTTCACTGGCACTGTAGATGTATCAAAGTTAGGATCTTCCCATGCTTTTTGTAAAATATGCAATAAAGACATTACAGCGGTGGCGTCGGGCATATATGATCTGAAGGAACACTGCAGACTGTGAGAGATCTTTTTCGATGATGAAGAAAATACATACAGAATGTAGGAAGTCTCTGAATTCAGACAGAGCAGCATCGTTTTTACAGTGTAAAATAAACAATGACACCTACTGCAGAAACTTTAAAACCCCAGAAAACATTTTGAAAAGTGTGAAAGGTGCATGTGTTGCATATAATACGACACACAAGTAAAAAGAATGAAATAAAGTTTCAGAAATGTAAATAATTATGTAAATATGTGCAAAAATACTTTGTGTATAGCATTTGTTGTTTTAAAACTGATGATCTTATATAATGTATGAATACATTTTTTCATGTAAGGTTTTTTTGGTCTTTGTAAGGTTTTTGTTGGTCTGGTGTACAGGTTTTCATCTCGAGGGGTTGACACCTATGAGAGTAGCCCAGGAAAACCACTAGTCAGGTCTATCTACTTGCCATGGTAAATCTTTCTCCCTTGGCAACAAAAGATTGTAGCCTTCTCTCTACTGGGATCTATCATAAGGGAGGCATGAATGTATGTCATTAGATATAGGGAGAGCATCATGGTATGCTGGTGAAAACAATCAACCTCCCTTTGATTCTTCCATTTAGTTTGCAAGAACTGTGGTTTTCGATGGTTGTAAATTTTGTAGGACTGCTTCACAGTGGCATGCGCTCTAGGGACATCTCTGCGACCACTAGTTCACTGCATTGCAAATCCCTCAGATGTACCTGAGACTGTGAGGGATGAAGGAACTATTTTTTGTTGCTTGTTGCGAATTCTATCAACCTAATCATAAAAGATCAGATGATCAAGGTTGCAAGCGTAGTTTGGCATATATGGTCATTAACAAAGTAGAGGTAGAGAGCATCTCATTCCACCTTTATGTAATTTTATAGCTGTTGTTATGGCCATAGCCATAGTATGTAGGGTCTCTATGTTATGAAGTGGGCAATTCCAGACCTGCCAACCTTAACAAGACCTTCTCAGTAAGGCAGCTGATTTTTTTTCTGTAAGTTGGGGCAGTTTTCATAAGGTGTAACAGAATATAATGCACTGTTATTGTCAATCTGGAAAGCATTTATTTAAAGGTCCAAAAGCAAGATTCAAGAAAGATGCACTGACGGTAAATATTGTGTTCAACTCAAAAAGTTTGCAAAGTTTACTTTAACCTTAATTATCTCCAGTACAGTTTCACAAACTGCAGTTCCAAACCCTATGGAGCTCAAAAGCTGCTTGATGTCTCTCAACTTGACGTAATCTTTTTTAAAAAAAAGGTGTGGCAATGGAAATCATCTTTCTCTGCTACATGATGTCCTCAAATCAACACATGATTTCCGCTAAACTGTTACCATTCCTGCTTTTTTCCCCCAGAATCTTAATATTTCATTTTATTCTTTTGTACTATTACAACTTTTTAAGATGTTTAATGCCCTTTTTATCCTGACCACTCGCATGTTGGATGCCATTTATTAAAAGAAAAATTGCTTGATGATGCAGATGTTTTACATTAAAAAATATGGGCAGTTTAAAGTGTCCGAGGTATTCCTGCAAAGTTAGTCTGGTTCACTGACCAATTCCACGGAATCTAATATGTAACACCAACCTGAATAAAATACAGACAAGGCATTATCTTTATTTTACAGCAAACAACCGTATTTTATTAATTTGTGTTTTTATTCCGCAAGTCCATATATTAAAGTTAATTTCCCTATGACTTACGGCAGGATAGGCAGGTCTGCCATTCTATAAACATGCTCCCACATATTTCCTGTGAGATTCAAGGTTGGAGAAGGTTCCGTGTTCTGTGTTCCGTCTATTGAAGACTGCCATAGATATTGCATGCAATGTTGATCCCATGGTCACAACATTACAAATCAACTCACAGGTATCCAAATGGAGGAAGGCATTTGTGAGAAAAAGTCTGTAGATGCCTGAATCTTGTAACTGATGATGTAAGCAGTCCCAAAATATCAGTAACTTATCAGATTGTGGGAGCAACTGAAAGTAGATTCTTAGGTAGACAATGATCGTCTGATGTTGGAACTGTAGACCCAGCAGGTGATGTTGAGGAAAGAGAAAACAACAACAACGGAAGTGGGCAGAAAACTTTTTCAGTCCAAGCCTGCAAGGTGGAGTTTCACTCATCATGGAAAGTGATGAGGGAACCTGAGGATTAGTTTTGATTGGTTTTGGTAGTGAAGCTGATGTCTCTTGCACTGCCTGAGAAGTAGTTGAAGAATGTAGAGGATGGAAGTCCCCCACACTTGTAGTGCATTATGAATAAAATCCCATTACTTCTAAGGTGTTTCTAAATAAAGGCTCCCCTTGAGTGGCAGAAGCTTGAGGGCAAGTGAAGAGACATCTCTTAAGAAATGAGGCACCAATACTGATGGACACTGTACCATCTCTTAAGAAATGGTGCCTGTATAAACTGAATGTCGCCCAAAGGAAGTGCCTGGCAGCACTATGCAGATTAGTCTTATGCATTTGAGTACCTGTATAGACTGCATAGTTCATGGGAAGTACTCAGTAGTACTATGCAGGATTTTATGCTGTATAACTGGTTTCATGAAGTGGATTCTTAGGGATTGCGGCATTAAACTTCGCATCATATGCAGAAAGTGCCTAGCAGCACAATGCAAGTCATGAAACTGGACAAGTTCGTTTTCTAGTGGCTAATACTGTTTGATTGATTGTGGTCCTGGCCCATTGCGATCAGAGTTATATGGCTGAGTTCAGTCGTTAAGGAACATGGCCATCTTGGCTAGCATGACGTTGTTCAGTTCTTGAGGCTGACATAGGCTACAGGATATTGATCCATGCAGCCAGTCTGTAATTCTGATATGTGAGACTGTGACTGAGGTTATTGTTGCTCCATCTCACTCTCCAGTAAATGACATGGTCTTGAACCCTTTTGTGCAAGCTGATGTTTCATCCCTCAAGCAAGCTAAACTTCTATGCCTTCCCCTCAATACCCAAAGAACTGCAGCCCAATGACTTCTGTCCATAATACATAAGTCTGACATGTATTCAAGGAATGTCAACCAGAGAAAACTACACATGTTGAGTGTTCGTCAGATTGGTGTCACTCACGGTCTGTCTGCAAGACAAAAGACAGCAGAAAATATATAGACGTAGTGTAGTGAGTGTCCTGTTTTATGAACTTGTGAGTGTCCATGCAGAGTTACCCACTATGATAAATATCTGTAAAGGGGCACACATGGCCTGTACAGGTGGAGAATTGAGGCACTGCTATTAATATTTACAAAGTGGATGCTAAATAATCAATTCTAGTAACAAGTAGCCTGTAGGGAGGTCAATTCTGATTGCCTATATAGGTATATCACTTAAGTGTCGCTTACAGTAACTACATGTACGAAGTGGAAGCTGAATAATCAATTCTTGTAGCAACTTGCCCACAGGAAAGCCAATTTTTGACAGCCTATACAAGTAAAAATCACTGCTGAAGCATCGCTTATCGTAACTACATCTATGAGCTGGAAACTATTGAGTAAACCATGTACAGAAAACTTACCTGTACTTATCCAACCAGGGAGGAAGCTATCCAATAAAAAAACTATTTGCGCTAGTGCAAGGATATTTGTGATGAGGGGTGAATAGGTCTTGTTGGGCACTGCAAACAAAGCAATATAGACCCTCTGGGGCCGACAAACCCAGGAAGGGGGTCACATGACTCATTCAGCCAATGGATTATAGTTATGGGCGTACGAATATATGGGTCATCAGTCCTAGCATCACTTGCAAAAGAATTCTTGGAGATATGGGTTGTATTTTAGCGAGCGTAATTTTTACATATTTTCTTCTTTCTTCCTTGCGATCCCTTTACTTGTTCGTGTCTCTTTGCATTATTATTCCTCATAAATTTAAGGATCATTATCTTGCTTGTACTCTGGAAAGGAGAAGGCCAGTAGATTTTCCTTTTTTGTATAGAGCCATCGTCTAATTTTGGAAAGAGAACGACAAAAGCACTTATTATGGGTCTTTCCTTTTGTAAATGGTTAGATCGGTATTTGAGGTTCTGGGCGGATCTTAGACTCATTCCGTCTTTCAACATAACGGAAGTTTGTAATGTAAACATTAAGGGGGAAGGAGGGCACACAGTTGACAAGCTTTTGCACCATAACATGAACAAAGTGCGCTTAAGAAGCCCTGATATTGTAGTTTTACTTATCGGGGACAACGATGTAAATGCTGATACATTGCCAGAGGTAACTGCACATAAGAGGGTAGCATTTGCTACGCTTAAAAATAAAATAAAATATGGTGTTAAACATATGGTTCTTTGTCAGCTCATGCCTATATTCCCGGCAACGTTAGGCCTACACCAAGTTGGGGTTGCGGGAATACGTAACCATGAAAATGAAGCAGCCGATAGAAAGTCCAATGACATGTATTGTTGCTTAGCAAAGGAGGTCAATGACATTGTGCGATCTGAAGTCTCTGCTTATCCTTATTTAACAATGGGACAATGGTAGCAAATTTGCCTTTGATAGGCCTCAGGTCAGGGAGATATTTCTTTTAGATGGCATTCATTTGTCCCCTAAAGGACAGTGGCACCTTTATAATTCGCTTCAGGGAGCTCTTCTCAATGCATGTTATAAAATAATGCATAAACATTGAACGATAACTAGGCTAGGCTAGCTCTTGTACTAATTCCGCTTTTCGATTTCAGCGGTATCTGCCCACAAAGGAAGATGTCAGGCCAGGTCCTATACCTGTTCCTTTTTGTTTTGTAAACATCTTTAGTGTCTGCGATTGTGGAGGCACTGGGTCAGGTCCCGTACCGGATCCTTTTAGATATTGTTCCTGGTAAGCCAGTCTGACCTACATATTCGGATTCCCTGTAATAATTTTGGTGTGTCTCCCCCCCCCCCATTAAGGATCATATACCAAGGTATCCTTGTTCTTATTTATTATTCACAAGTGGTCTTATATGAGTGGCTTCCAGGAACATGTTCAAATTTCTTTTGTTATCTGCCCATCTTGGGAGATATCAGGCCAGGTCCAGTACCTGTCTTCTTTTTCGTCTTTTGATATCTGTCCACCTTGGAAGATAACATGCCAGGTCCCGTACCTGTTCCTTTGTGTTTTGTAAACATCCTTAGTGTCTGCCATTGTGGAGGCACTGGGTCAGGTCCCATACCTGATCCTTTTAGATATTGTTCCTGGTAAGCCAGTCTGGCCTACATATTCGGATTCCCTGTAATAATTTTGGTGTGTCTCCCCCCCCCATTAAGGATCATATACCAAGGTATCCTTGTTCTTATTTATTATTCACAAGTGGTCTTATATGAGTGGCTTCCAGGAACATGTTCAAATTTCTTTTGTTATCTGCCCATCTTGGGAGATATCAGGCCAGGTCCAGTACCTGTCTTCTTTTTCGTCTTTTGATATCTGTCCACCTTGGAAGATAACATGCCAGGTCCCGTACCTGTTCCTTTGTGTTTTGTAAACATCCTTAGTGTCTGCCATTGTGGAGGCACTGGGTCAGGTCCCATACCTGATCCTTTTAGATATTGTTCCTGGTAAGCCAGTCTGGCCTACATATTCGGATTCCCTGTAATAATTTTGGTGCGTCTCCCCCCCCCCATTAAGGATCATATACCAAGGTATCCTTGTTCTTATTTATTATTCACAAGTGGTCTTATATGAGTGGCTTCCAGGAACATGTTCAAATTTCTTTTGTTATCTGCCCATCTTGGGAGATAAGAGGCCAGGTCCAGTACCTGTCCTCTTTTTCATCTTTTGATATCTGTCCACCTTGGAAGACAACAGGCCAGGTCCCGTATCTGTCCTCTTTTTCTGTTGCACTTTTGTATCAGCCTCTTGGCCTAATAACAGGTCCGGTTACATACCTGACTGTCACCTTCTATATATATGGAACAATTGGTCACACCTGTTACAGCTTACCATGCAAGCATACTATGTACTAAACTAAAAAAAAAAAAAAAAAAAAAAAAAAAATTAATTTATATCAGGTAACCATACATACATCAGTTTGCCAATCACAATTTGTTAGTGCATACTCCATTAAATAATAACATGCTGTGTGCATAGTACACATACAGGGTAGCCCATGTTACATGTTTCTTACTATTATCTTCAATACAGTATTTTTTCTAACTTTACCAGATCATGCCACCTAAGCACAAAGCATCAGCAGGGGTTAAGCAGGCTGCCAAGAGGGTTCAGTCCACCTGTTCAAGGATTCAGTCGGTTGACCACCATAAACAGCATCATGAATCTGGAGCAACACATGCAGCAGATACAGTCGACCAAGTTACCACTGACCGGATAACACAACAGGTGGTACAGTAGATTACACCAGTCATTAACATACAAGTGGACAGAAAGTTGGACCACATCTTGGAGATACTGCATGGGACCACTCATCTGCAACAACCTGCCATGTCCTTGTGGGAAACAGAGCAAGGGCCATCTGCCTCCTCCAACGCCCAAACAGAAAGCAATGTTTAACAGGCAGTCGGGGGAAGCATTGCACAGGCTACCTCAGCCTTAACAGGACTCTCTCATACAGGTATAGGTACTCTGAATGATTTATTAACACCTAATTACTACCTTGGACACATGCAGTCAATCCAACTTTGTAAGCACATCAATTGATATAACTGCCTCTGTGCCTGACAAAATTAAGCAGCAGATTTAGGCTGGAACATAGAGATTTTCAAACTCTCCTTTCCATATCTACGGACAATACATATATATTACAGTTTGATATCACATCAAACGCATCTGAATTGAACCCACTACCCATGGCCAAGAAGTTCCCGCTCTCCATCACTCAATGGTTGACAGCATGGAACAGATTCAATACAATAATATTCATGGAATCCCCCATGTTGAGCACTGTGCTATCTCACCACATGGAAGTCATCATGAAGTTGGCTGAGCACAGGGCTCATTGGAGATACTATGATGAGCAGTTTTGACACATGATAGAGAGGGGAGAGGTAAAGTGGGGTTCCACCCACCTTGAACTTTACTTGCGATCTGTTCTTGACAGCATGGGTGACAGGACGGCTACCAGTACTGCCACATTACTGTCCTTATTCACAAAATTTACCCCCCCAAAAGGGGCCTGCTTTGACCACCACAGGGGGCTGCATTGTTCTGCAGGACTAGCATGTAAATAACAGCATAATTGTTTCAGTTGCTTGGAAGCTCATCCCTTCACCAAATACAAACTGCCCATTCAACATCCATTCAAACTGTTGCCAAAATATGCCCCAAAACAGGCTGGACCTCACAGCATGCGGCCCTTTTGTGGTGGCTACAAACCTACCGAGTCCCAAGGACCAACAGCAAACTCTCTACAACACGGCCAGCAAGGGAAAGGGGTCCTGCAAAAACACTAGGCTTCCTACTCCTGTTAAAACTGGCAGATTACATCATTGGTTGAAAGGGTACAACACTGACAAGATACATTTCTTGATACATGGATTTACATTGGGATTTAATGTAGGGCATGAGGGTTCTCTGTCACCTATTCAAACTCATAACCTAAAATCAGCCATAGAAATTACAGAGATTGTTCACGACATAACAGACAAAGAACCTGATGCTGGCAGGTTTGCAGGGCCTTTCAAGAGCCACCCTTTCTCACCATTTCAAATATCACCCATTAACTTAATTCCAAAGAAACACCTGGTACTTTTCACATGATTCACCATTTATCACATCCTCAGGGGCCTTCTATAAATGATGGTACATCCCCCCCCCCCTTAGTTGTTCAATATCAAACTGTGGAACACGCTATTACAATCATCAAAAAACTTGGTAGAGGTTGGGTTACGGCAAAAACGACATATGTCGAAAGCAGCATACAGACGGAGCTGGAACCTATATCGAGCTTTCACTGCAGAATATACTTTGGAAACCTGAATACCAGTTTCTCAGGCTAATTTGGCACTTTTTCATTTCTCATCTGGTTAACAGGCACTATGCCTCAGCAACAATATCCTCATATGTATCTGCCATTGGTTTTTTGCACAAAATCAATAATTGTGCAAACCCTACAAACTCTTTCCTAATACAGTTACTGCTGCAAGCATTCCACAGGAATAAAGTGTCTTGTGGTGCTATATTGCCAATTGAGAAGTGTGTTTTAGAAAAACTTATTTACACTATAACTTGTACTATAACTTCTTGGTACAAATTGGCTCCTTTTCGAGCTATGTTTTCCTTGGCATTCCATGACCTCCCTTAGCCTCCATAACCCTAATCTGTTACACATTGATCAGTTGGCTCTTGATCACCATTCCATCTCTCTAACATTTAACACCTTCAAACACAGCCAGGGCCAGAGTTCACTTTAAAAATTAATGAAAACAATAATGCTGCAGTTTATCCTGTCTCAAATCTCCAGCGATACATCCAAATGCAAGGTACTGGTCCAGGCCCAATATTTATGTGTCTTTCAAACACACCTATAACTCATGCAGAATTCAATGCACAGCTCAAACATGCTCTGCAGTTCTGCAACTTTGATCCAAAATGCTTCAAGAGACATAGCTTTAGAATGGGAGCAGCAACAACTGCTGCGGCACAGGGCGTGTCTGATAGTCAGATTCACCTGTTAGGCCGATTGAAATCGGATGCTTTCAAATGATACATTAGATGTTCTGAACGTCATTCCTACCTGTAATTCATTTCGGTACTCAAATAAGTTGGCACGCAAAGGGGGATCGGAGGTTCATAGTTGCACTCTTGTAAATCCACCTCCAAGTGCATTTTCCATCATAATCATAATCTGGGTAAATATCAGGTTCACCATTCATACATACATATATATAGATATGGTATATGAAGTTATTTTCATGTTCACATAAATATTCGCGCAAATGTTTCTTTTCATTTCAAGTCTAGTAGGTACACAGACCTGAACACACTGTCTACCGTAATCTCATCAGAATGGCAAGTGGGTTCACTGCGGATGAATATGACAGGCAAAGTATACAGGAGGAACCTGGGCCGAATATTTATAACAGCCACAAATCACTGAATTACTTGATTTGGCGAAGTCAAGAAACATATAACTCAACGCGGATATAACAGCATGGATATTTTTTCGCTATCTGCAATCTTCACAGTTGGCATTTATATCTTTCTCACTTTGGAGCCACAAATTTCGGTGGGCAGAATACGAAAGGCATAGTTGATGCAGGCCACGATCCATTTTGGGGCTGCACAGGCCCAATGCAAAATGGGTGACTGGCATGGTTCCTGTGTTATGGCGGTCTCAGCTCCCAAATGGATTGTTTTTGGTTTCATGGTTTACAAATTTATATTCTGGTATTAATTTCAACTAAGTAGTTTGTCATATACTATGTTAAAGTAATTTTGTAAATAACTTTATGCATGTTAGATCATATGAACATAATATTGTTTTCAATACAACTGTCACTTATGTGGCCTGCATCAACAAATTGTTTTCCAGCGTTATTCGTTATGCTCAAATTCTTACTTTCCTCCTTGCTGTCCTCAACTTAAAATGTATAAAAACTGTTAATTTGGTAATCTCATTGCTCTTATATAATGTACTTAAGAGTACCAGTTATCCTCTCATGCACACTTCATCACAAAGAAGAGTTTTCTACATTATTCACAAAACCGGCACATAAAAAAGGAACTGAATCATCAGTATTGATACTTGTGAAGTAGATGCTACAATATCCATGGGACAATGCCACCTGCTGGAAAGGCCTAATGACGTTCTATACAGGTACAATCAGTAAGGTGTCATGTCTGTAACAACTATGAATTAGATGCTAAAATATCAACTTAAATGTATGTATCCTTACTCTGTAGAAATTATACAGCAATACCAAATAAGTTTTTTATGTCACACACCAGACATGCACTTATGAATACCGTAATAGCACTTGGGAATTACCCAAAAACCCCATGAGTGAATACAGCAAAGTGATAATATAGAAAGATAGGAATCTTTGTTGTTGGTGATGGGAATAATAGAAAGTTGGTATTTATAGCTGTAGTTTATTTCCCTTTCAAACTGCTTGTATGGACATACATGCCATGTACATGTACAATTATGGAGACATTTTCAAAATATAGGATGCAACTCCTTTATGAATTCCAGTCATCACTGATGTATTATCAGCTGAAAACCCCATACAGTTCTGCCAACTTATGTCATTTCTCTTTAAAGCATTATCAAGCAAATCAAAAATGTTTTCTCTAGTGGAATCTACTGTTCATTCAAATAATGGAAGAATAACACTCGTGTCTTTGCCCTTTTCGTTGCGGAAGTATCTGACACAGACTGGCTACAACCTTTTGCCATCATAATCACTACTTCTGTCTGTGGCAATACTAAACGGCCCAATTTTCATGGCTTCTGCTATTTTAAGTGAAGTATCTTCAGCTAAACACAGAACAATATTAGATGATTTTGTTCATGCACATGCCTATTTTTATGCAATTCTGGAATTAAAAAACCCCATCTTAACAAAGGACCAATGTTGTATGCTGCCACTAGGGATAGTCCATGTTCTATCAAGAACTCGGTAAACAACACCTCTGCATTTATAACCTTCATGTTTGCACTTGAGTTCTGCTGTGAAAAAGAAGTTACCTTAGTACTGGATTTAGTAAGACGAGCTAATTCTATGTGTTTATTACCTTAGTTCTGGATTTAGTAAGACGAGCAAATTCTATGTGTTTATTTGTTTTCAAGTGTCTTTCCACATCAACTTAAAAAATGACCAATATTAAAATCCTTTCCACACAGCCTGCAATGGGTGTAATGCTGCCCTATAATGGAACACTGAATTATGTCATTCCATTTATTCATCTTTAAATCTTTGGAGGATTTGGGTTTGGTCTTTTTCTGATCCATCTGTGAAATTATTTGAAAAACAATTTTGCTCTAACACATACATCAACTAGAATCCATTTGACGCCTTTTAGCGCCATCATTAAAACCCTTTCCACATAGCCTGCAATGGGCATGATGCTGCCCTAGACTGGAATGCTGTCTTGTGTCATTCATGTACTCATCTTTGGAGGATTCTGGTTTTCTGTCTTTTTCTAATCCATCTGTGAAATTATTTGAAAAAGATTTTTGCTCCAACACATATCAACTAGAATAAATCTGAGTTTTTGCATCAAATACCTACAGACTTATGGTTCTGTACCAAATATGAATTAGAACAAAGAATCTGAGAGCAACAAGTCTGTTATCTCCAAGCTAAGCCATACAGACTCATCTTTGGATTCTGGTTTTCTGTCTTTTTCTAATCCATCTGTGAAATTATTTGAAAAAGATTTTTGCTCCAACACATATCAACTAGAATAAATCTGAGTTTTTGCATCAAATACCTGCAGACTGGTTCTGTACCAAATATGAATTAGAACAAAGAATCTGAGAGCAACAAGTGTCTGTTTTCTCCAAGCTAAGCCATACAGTACTATAAATAGAATATAATGATAGTGCGGGGAAAGTACATGCAGGTCTATTGTACTCTTGTATAAAGGCCATTAGACATGACCTGTAGTGCACTATAGATTGGTTCTCTAATGAACATGAATCATAACAATGAATCTGAAGTCAAAGGTCTGAAAGTAGAAACTAGCATGTTTCTTGGAAACGGGACAGCTGCTATAAAAAGAACACATTAATATCGTGCATGCAAGTTTACGGAGAAGTGTACTCTTATGTCATAGTTACACAGAAGCTGTCTTTTCTAGAATATGATCAGTGGGATTAATGGGATATTAATAAAAATGAGAAAACAATTTACTGATTTTTTTGGAGAGGGATATACTGAAAAAGCGTAATCCATAAACTGTCAAGCGTAAGGTGTAATATAGTGAAAAACAGTGTAATTATTATGCCAAAAGCGTAATGGTTGGCATATATGTATGGATTTTGTGAGACCTCTCTGTAGAGAATGTGCTACTTGGCCTGAATGGAAGCAGTAACTGATGAATTCACAGGATTTGGTGCCAAATCTGGTATCAAGGGGATATCAATCTAACTGCCACCTATCTGGGCAGATAGCTTTTAGTGTTTTAGCTAAAAAGTTTTAACCTGGGAGAGCTGGATTTGTGCAGTAGTAGTAGTTCTCTTAAGGTATTTTGATAAGGTAATGTATTTGAAGAAGAAATATTTTCTATGTACCTGGCCATGGTAGATATTACACCACTACAGATCCCACAAGGCCATTTCATACCTATTCCAATATATATATATATATATATATATATATATATATATATATACACACACACACACACACAAACATAAGATGAGGCCAATATCTATGTATGGTTTCAGTTAAAACAATTATTTAGGAAATGAGAATATGAGTGTCTTATGGCTTAGAAGAAAATCCCAACTTTCCATTTGGGCTACCGAGTTAAAATCAACATATCACAATTTCCAGAGAATATTTAAGATAATCCACACATTTAACTGGACCGTTAATCAAGTTTCTGACCATCAGTCTTCAGCACTAGAGGAATGTTTATGTTTGTACTGTATCTGAAGATAAACAAGCGGAATAACAACTATGATGATTTGATTTTTTTTGAATCCTTAAAAAATTTTACTCAGGACCCTTACATGTCATTTAACTTGACTTCGATGATTGAGTTCACTGTATTTAATGCTGCTAGTCTGGGGATGGTTTGTGTCAATCAATACCCAAGTAGACAACCTCAAGAAAATCACAATCTTTATGATTACTTCATAAATGTATAAATTCGATAAAAAAATGAAGGAAAGAATGATAAAGAAATTGGAATCACAAGTATGTTCATCATCTGCAGTTCTTTTTATCCTCCACTTTTTAATTTCAATGTAATAAACCATTCATCATGTTGTAAACAGTATCATTTACACTTAAAATATCAAAACAATGAAATTCAAACACAAAAGACATTTGAAAATGTATTTCTGTATTTTTTTATTCATTGTTCAGCAAAGTAATTCTTGCAATATCACAAATATTTCAACCAAAACTTTTGAAAAAGGAAAAATAGTTCACTTCTTTTAAGTTTTCAGTTTTCTTTCAAATTGACTCTCACTGCAGTATTAAAAAGATGTTTAATGTTTGAATATAACAATTCATTACTGATTCACTTGTGTGCTTTGTTTTACTATATCTTTGTATCTACTTATGTGAGATTTCCACAAAAACTTGAATAATTAGTGAATTAGAGAATGTCAGAGTCAAAAGAATACATTCATGAAAGTTATGAAATTTCCACCTGGCATTATTCACAATGCAAAAATCTTTAATAGATGAATTTCTTTTGCAAACAATTTCATGAAACTAACTAAATAATTAAAAAGTTAGAACTATGATCTAAACAACTGAAGAAAAATGTCATAAATTAATGGCTCTGGATAAAACTTAAACTAGTCTGAAAAATAGAAGAGTCCCTCAAAGGAACTGATTTTCTACTGGCTGAAAAAAAAAAATTCCTGAGGAAGCAACTTTTCTTTTAAAACTATGGAGTACTGAAACCATCACGATATTGTTGGATTACCTAATGTTGATATATGACCATCCGTTCAGAAATAGCAGCAACAAAAATTATTTTCTAGATGGCCATCATAATGGCCATACTGGATGCAATGTCAGTACTAATTTCTTTTAGGACCAACTAGAAATCCTAAGATGTCTCTTTGATGAAACTCCTTGTTGATGTGACCATGCATTCAGCAGGAATAGTAATAACAAGATTTTGAAAATAGTCACCATTGTGGCCATAATGAATGTCTGATTGGCAATATTTTCATTTAGGACCAACTAGACACCAAAAAATTTCTTCTGGTAAAAACTTTTTGTCAATACGACTTTCCATTCAGGAGAAATAGCTATAACAAAATTTTCAATATTTTAACAAGGTAATGGATTTCAGATCGTCAACACTTTCATTTAGAAGCAACTAGACATCACAGTAAGTCTTGTGATGAAAACCACAAATCAATATGATAATTCATTTAAGAGGAGTAGGAATAACAAAATTATTAACATGGTCACTGTGGGAGCCATAATGGATCTCTGAGCAACACCAGTTTCACTTAGGACCAACAAGACCCTGGATAAACATGTGTAATCTTCATAGTTTAGGTGAGATAGTGATAACCAACTTGTGCTAATGGACAAACAGACAACAGACAACTGGCCATCCTATGTGCTGTTCTCAAAAGGTAAAAAATTATACATAAAAAAGCTACCAATATAACAGTGACACTTTAGGGTAACCAGTTCACCAAATGTGCACTGCTAAATTAAATACTTATATAAATAAATGATGTTTACAATAAATGTACATGAATACAGTTTCTGTAGCACTGAATGCTGGACTAATCATTACTGTAATGTTATAATGCTAAGTGATAAGAATTTGGTCATGACCACTGAAACTAACAGATGGTCCATTTTCCCAACATGGATTTATATACAAGTGAGAGCAGATTATTCATAACTCACATGGTTTCAATTTGCAAAGATAACAAATACATGTTCTGACCTTGTTTTTATTATTCTTTATTATTCATACTGCTGTAGAGAGAGAGAGAGAGAGAGAGAGAGAGAGAGAGAGAGAGAGAAAACCCACAATATTTTTTAAACTGCCAAAACTTAACATGGCATATAAAAAATTCTTTACTCAACTACGAGTAAATCAGACTGAAAACAATATGCTTACTTGTATGGTTTTTGTTCCTCAGCAGTCATGTTCCTCCAAACATGGCCCATCATCTTGCTGATATGAGAGGTATGTACTCCGGGGTTGGCACTGAAAGATTGAGATCAAGAACAGTTCTGAATCTGATAGAAAGAATACAGTGAATCAAACATTTTACATCTGCCCCATGTTTAGAGTTCTCTATTTAGATAATATTTAATATTTTGTAAATTTAAAGTCTTCTTCCTTAACCCAAGTATAAACAATCTATAAAGTTTAGTTGATTCTGAAGGACCATGACCTTTTATTTTTTAAGTCACAAATATGATATTTACTTCCATGCCCCAAGTGCAAGCCAACCATAAAATTTGGTACCTTGTAGATTGGGGTGGGGGGGGGGGAGGGAGGGGGGGAGGAGAGAATTCAAGTTATTGTACAGGAACCATTTTTCTTCTTTTAATCACATTACTCTTGACCTTTGACCATTTTATCCCAAATCAACAGAGTTGTTTCTTTCCCCAAAGTGGAAGCACAAAGCTTGGTAAATGCAGATGGTGGAGAACTTGACTTGTGCAGAAACCATTTTCCATCTTTCAGTCACAATACCCTGACCTCTGTGTTTTTGAGCCTAAATTCAATATGGTTCTTCTTTGCTCCAAGTACAAGACATCCACAAAGCTTGACAATTAGGTTGCAGACAACTTAAGTTATTGTGTAGAAACCACATAGGTAACAGAGGGATGAATGTACCATATCATAACATAATGTGCTCAGCCTTATGGCTGGTGTACAAAATGCCTAAATATGTCAAACTATATGTTGGAGGAAATTTTCTTCCTACTATGAAAAAAGCAAAAATATAAAAAAAATTCTTAATGGTGTAAGACAACATGTTAATATCAGAAATAATCATGCTGTTGATAATGATGCAAATATTCAAAAATAAATTTTGTTTCATTCCTAGCCACAATGCCTAATTTATTTAGTGAATTTTAGATATCATATAAAATTGAGAAACATGAAGCTGTTGTTTTGGTGTGTGGCATTTAAAGACTGCATGTAAGAGAAACCAATGAAAAAAAAAATCAAGAAACTTCAGATCAAATAAGTTTCAAGTAGACTAGTAGTAAATTTTAGACTGACTCAATGAACTTCCTCCTGTTGAGCTGACTGAACATCATAAATCCATTCATCCATGTGGTTCTGCGGTGATCAACCTTCACATTGGTCTTCATCTCAGCAGTGCCTGACTTCTGATTCCTACAGAGATACATCACATACAGTATGGTTTAACCACCTTAAGACTTAACACTGCATCCACCGATTTTAGTTGCAATGTGGTTGAACTCAAAGCTGTATACACCCTTTGTGTGTGTGTCCCATATATATCAAATGAAAGAGAGAGAGAACCTTGGACTCGAAAAATCAAATGAAATGCTACTTGCAAAAATATCATTCATGATTCTGTTACACTTCTTGTGCCAAGAAAACGTAAACTCCACTATAAGAAATCTATCTATATGCCAGACAAGAATTTAATTGATAATTAAAAAATTTCACCAAAGAAAACAAGATGATGTTCTTTTTGTGGTAAATCTTTTTGATACAGGAATTGTTCTCTACCTGTTTTGCGTCTGAAATTGGATCCTATTCCTAAAACCAAAATATGTCAATTTTTCCCGACTTTAGCATAAAAACTTCCCGACCAGAAGCCCTTCACCTATGCTCTTTACTATACAGACTTTGGGACAAAATATACTACACTGCATGCAACATGACGGCCACAATTTAGCAGGGTCCATGCTGGACCAATATTTCAGAAAATGTATTAAGTGACTGAACCACAACATCTACAAATAATAAGTCACCAGGAAAATTATTGATTTCATGGGAGCAGCAAAATACATGGCTAACAAACAAACAAGAGAGCAATGATTGATTATCAAGAATGAATACAACTAAAAATATGCAGTGGATTATGATGATATATAAAAATTTGGTATAGATTATCTCCGATAAGCTGTCATTTAAATTACTTCTGTCCCCAACCCAAAATTATGATCGTTTTTACTGCCCACTACCAGTTGGCCAGAAATTAGGTAAAATAATACACTTCTAAAGGGGAGGAAATGTTTTCTGATCACAACACATCTGATAGTGGATCACAATTTTTTTAACTGCTTCTGTTGTCGGTTGAATATAAAAGTGCTTTTTCCCTGGATAGTAAATGTTTTACTGGAACAGCCCTCAATTTTAAAAATATTCTGTAATGGTGTCCATGACAGGGCTGCATTGTATCCAGAATTATAATGAAAGGTGATACAATTAAGGAGTGCTGTGTTGATAATTATGACACACGACTTAAACCCTGCTCCCCAAAAAATCAATGCAAAAAATGAATTTAATGCATATTTTTGGAGATGTGAGCACAATGACAAAGAGGGACCAAGAGGTAATTAAATCAGAATCAGACATTTGTTTTTATCTTTTGCTGGCAGATTCATCAGAATTTTAATTACCTCACTTAACGACAGTTCTCTCACCTCGAGAAGTGCATCAGGTCCTCATCAATCTCCTCATCGGTGTCATCATCATCTTCATAATCATCATCATCTGGGAAGAAAGTAAAGAGTGTTAGACTGTCTGGTATAGTGTGACCCTGCTATAGCATGCTCTGTTAAAACACGAATTCAGATACGAGTGTGGCGTGGCTCCTGAAATTTCTTATATGCGTACTTTTCTCATATACAAATTTTGTTTTTCTTTCTTAAAAGTACAAAAAGAAATGTGTTAAAAGTTAAATATTATATAATATATTGTATATACAACATTGGGTTTGGACCAAAGAAATTCAGAGGCACCATGAAAGGAAGCCGCAAACTTGATATAAAATGCACTGGAATGTATATATTGTTAGATAAACAAATTCACTGTTCATACTGATTAACCACCTTGACAGTGCATTGTTATATCATAATGTGCTTATTCTGACATCTGGCCTTAGTACTGTATGCTTTGAGATCCTGGCATCTTTTTTTTTTTTTAAAAACATATCTGGTAGGCGAGATCAATCAGAGAAGGCACCATCTTATAAGGGATCTTTCAGACGAAATAGTGTCTGATTATTGGCCACTCGCTAGTAATTAATATATTTATTTTGACTGACCTCTGTATGTGGATGGTTAAGTAAAATTCCTGTTCTTTTCACTTAGAATTAAATCATTCAGAACACCCATATTTTCTATAGTAATCCCTGTCAGAACAGAACAAATGTGTATTTATCATCTGTTGGCCTTTTTTTTTTAAAAAAATTTCCAACACATACGTGGAAAGCATCATCACTCACTCCGCCACTAAATATGTCACAACCCACCCACCCCTCAAAAAAGAGATCTACTTGTTGGTCTATTTATGCTACTGGGACTATCTACAAGCAACCAACTTTTGAAGGCAGGAAATGTAACTGCTACAATCGACCAAACGATGTTTAATTCCTTTTGTTTTTAAAATGTACCCAGAAAAAATAGTTTTTCTGAAACTTCAAAGAAAACTAATCACCTTTAAAGCACTGGTCTTTCTGTATAAATACTAAGCAATGAAAAAAAAAAAAATTCAGTCTCAATCAATGTTCTACAATTATTTGATGTTGCCTCTGCAGTAAGAAACAGACTCTGTTTGGTCTTCAATAACACATGCACCCTTCATCATAGAAAGCCGACAACAATCTTCAATAAAAACAAATAACCTTTCATCAAAGGAAGTTGGCACCAAACTTAAATAAAAGCAATGGAATCTAATAGATTGTTGCATTTTCCAAATTTACTGGAACATATTTATTTACTATGTCATGAAAGTTTTATTTTTGCAGGAAAAAATTATGCTTATGGTCGCTACCAATGGCTGCATAAAACACAAATTAATTTTCCAATCTTCTGAAACCACAGATATATGGCTGTCGAGTTAACTGATGATGGGATATCTTGCAAAGATGTTTGCTAAACATTTAATTTGTTCAAGTTTTAATTTCCCTATCAATAACCTCATCCCCTGGATAGCCTCAGCAAGATGATACTGTCTCCAGCTGACCAAAATCTAAGCCATTTTAAGTACATGTATGTGCAGAATGTAAACAGCTATAGCCATGTGCTACTTGCGACAAATGTAGTGAATTGTTAAGTGACAATCGGATATAGATCAAAACGAGGACTTCCATTTCTTTTTATATATATACATGTGATGCTTTCTAACGAGATGTTAGTCATACATGAAGTTTATAATGTGATCTATACTCAGATTCATGGATTTTTATATACAAGTAGAGTACTAAGTGGATTATGGATTGTACTACACAAATGTACGTTGTCAATATACAAGTGTTTTTCAGACTAGTTTGTCTTCATTTAATCAAAAGCATGTATTTTTGTGCCCACTTTTATTACACCACCACCCCCACCCTGCCATAATTTTAGGTAAATGCATAATTTTCTTCAGCTAAATGACTTGGTTGCTCATAACACGGTTTGGTCTATAATATGGTTGGGTTCTACGGACCCCAACTTCCATGCTATAGTGGGGTCACAGTGTATTAAGTTTTTAGCCCTCCAAAATCATACTGGGGATTGCAATATTCACAATATTTCAAATAAATTTATCCAAAGTTGCCTTTTTCATACTTTGAATTTTCCACATTCAATATTTTCATCATGCTACCATGGACACGGAGTTCACCGGATTCTTTATAAGTGGTGCTCTGGGGGGAAATGTCATCTTCATATTTCTTTTTATTTCAAATGATAACATGCTTACTATTTGAGCCTTAACTTTTGGAAAAAATAATTTTAGTGCTTCACAGTAACTTTAAACGAGTGCGGGACCATATATATACATCATGTAAATTATTACACAACATTTAAGACATTTATTATAAAATTTGCGACATTCAGAAAGGTGTACAATGACTTAAATATGTGCTGCAAAACTCCCCCTGCAGCCAAGAGGCCAGGGTGGTATTGGTGATGAATAAATGTGACAGTAAACAAAGTATGCTGTTTGCTTCTATCAAATTAGCATCATCATTTATCTTTACCAAATAATCTAAGTAATTGTTACCTAATAAACTGTATACCTTTTCTTCCATCTTCATCTGCTGATACTGTCTGAAAGTTTTCACTTTCCAACTTTTTCGTAAATGATTTATTAGAATTGCCAGAAATTATATGGAATGGTGCTCTTCTGGGGATAAAGCACTTTCTTTTGTTGACTGTGCAATGGTACGCATTCTCTCTACCCCAAGGAGGCCTGTTTTCTGCTTCAAGTTCTTCCTCAGACTCGGAGTTACTCCTACTCTCTGAACTGATGTAGAATGGGTGTTTGGACTGGCTCTGAGCATTGGATTTGAAGCCTTGATTGCAGTCACTGCTGCTGTGGATTGTGATAATCCCTGATTGCCTGTCACTTGACTGTAATCCTGATTCTACTGTTGTATTATCCAAGGATGGGACAGTATGAAGAGTGCTGTTCAGGAAGAATTTCTCCCTTGGTTTTGTCTCCAGGATTGATTCAGGTGAAATAGATGTCAGTTCTTTTGATTCCAAAGCTTCTGAACCTTCCACATCTCCATGTCTGTGTAAGCTCTGCAATTTGACAAGAGCTAATATCACAGTCTTTTGGAGGGGTAAAACTAAACTTAATAATGTAAGACTAGTACTTACCTGTGAGCTTTGCAAAGCTTATTATTAGACGACAGAAATACCCTTGACCATATAATAAAAATTCATCCTCTCATGGATTAAACTCTATACGGCTTTCAAAACAGAGTCCAATGATGATGGAGTTAGGTAAGCCAATATGGTAACAACTCAGACCTTATGCAGACCTGCAAACCCTAACAAGGCTTCTCAGTAAGGCAGTTGATTTTTTCATTATGTTACACCAGTTTTCAGTGACATGTAAGCTGTAACAAAATATCACATACTGCTATTGTCAAGCTTGAAAACACGCATCTAAAAAGTCCAGAAGTGTGATTCAAGACTAATACAACCCTGACGAGTCCGTCTCAGTAAGGAAGACGATTTTTTTCTGTAAGTTTGACCAGTTTTCAGTAATGTATGAAAAAAAAAGATCATAAACTGCTATTGTAAAGCTCGAAAACGTAATTAAAAGTTCGGTATTTGAAACCTGCAGCAAAAATAAACATTATGTTAAACTGAAAAGTTTGTAAAGTGCGCGTAAACTTTATTTACCACTAGTACAATTGCACAAACAAGTTCCAAACCCTATGCAGCTCAATGGCTTGTTGCTATCTCTCAACTTGACGTAATTCTTTTCTTTTTCCATTTCACACGAAGATGGCAATCATATCTCCCGCCACGAGTCATACTCAAATTGGCACGTGATGTCCAATAAACGTAATTGTGTCACTTTCAGCTTTTATTCACAAAAATCTAAATATTCCTTTTTATTCTTCAGTGTTGATTATTAACACTTTTTAAAAGGCTTATTTTCCCTTTCGTTTTAAACATGCATCTCTTGCTGGATGCCATTTTTAGCAAATTCTATAATCAACAGTTTGATCATGCAAACGCTTCACATGAACAAATAGGTGCAGTTTAAAGCATCTAAGGTGCTGCTGTAAAGTTAGTCTGGTTCCCTGACTAATTTCACTAAATCTAATATGAAACCCGGATCCAAATCAAACATGGATGAACAAATTTTCTGGATTTTTTGGCAATGATCATTTTTCCTTAGTTTTTGCTTTTATGCTACAAGTATGTATTTTAAGGATAATTTCCTTAAGACTTATGGCACAATCGTAAGGGTCGGCAAGTCTGCTGATGCAGTATGTTAAGCATGTGTTCAATTAAAAGGTTTGTAAAGTATACTTGGACATTTATTACCTCAAGTATAGTTTCACAAACTGCAGTTCCAAACCCTATGAAGCTCAATGGCTGTTTGCTATCTCTCAACTTGACAAAACCCTTAAAAAAAAATTTCACGCAAGGCATACTCCAATCCACATGATGCCCACTAAATGTAACTCTTGCCCTTCCTGAAATTTTATCGCCTGTTAGATACCATTTTTAGAAAATAAAAAACATCTTGATAATACAAACATGCTGATTCACAAAGTACGTGCAGTTTAAAACATGTGAGTTACTAGTGTAAAGTTAGTCTGGTTCCCTGACCAACTCCAATGAACCTAATATGAAAACAGATCTGAATCAAACCGTGACAAACCAGTATCCGAATTTTACTGCAAACAATCGTATCTTTGTAATTTGTGGTTTTATTCTACAAGTCAGTATTTTATGGGTTCTTTCCATAAGACTTACAGCAAAATCAAAAGAATTGGCAGGTCTGCCAATGGGCTTTAATCCTCATGGATGAAAAATCCCCGTCCTAGAACACCCCAGCAGATTGGAGGGAATGCCTTCACATCCAATCAGTCATCATCTTCCTTGAGTTTATATTCTATCGGAAGTGAAGGCAACCCTCTGCGGGAATCCTACCCCAAAACTAATGAGAGCCCAATGAGTCTATAAGAGAGCACATCAGTACTCTTGTCCATCTCTTCTACACATACAGTGGTTAGTAGAAATGAGATTTCAAACAAAATGATAAAACTGGAAGAACCAATTATACAATGTCTAGAAGTGAAGTGTCTGCTACTACTTTTACAATCAATTCTACTGCATAAAGCGAGAAAACCACTTTCCAAATCTGTGAAATTAAAAAGGTGGCGGACTACCTCCAAGAGTGTGGCCTTAAAGAGACAACTGCTAGAGGATTAGAAATCAACCTATTCCTGAGATTCATAAATTGTCCCGAATTCCTCAGTTCTTGGAAACTGTACCACACGTAATGTCATCTATTTACTCACCTGCACTAACATGTAGGTGAGACCAAAACGGGGAATTCCAAATGAGAATAAAAACAACACTTGCGGGATATCCGTAATCATATAGATTCCCTCATGTCTAACCATTTTATCTGACCACAAGATAGATCGTGTTAAATATCAGACAATAGAAATCATTAAATATGATCCAGAGCACTATTTTTAGAAAAGACAGAGAGCTTTACTGGATATACCAATTACATACTCTACAGCTGGTAGGGATTAACATCTGTTTAAATTGGAGTTCAGGTATATTTAACTTAGGACTGTCCTATAGGCCTGCCAAGGATGTGACTAAATTGGATAGTAATTGCCTCCAAACCTGCCCAGCAAAGGTTTAAAACCTCCACACAAAGAGAAAAGAATGTAAATTAAGGTCTGAAGGTAATAAATTCTGAAAAATACAGACACCCACATTAGTAGCTTTGGTGCAAGATTTAATGTTAGCAAAGACACATATTTCACAGAGTAATGTTTACAGTCTTGCAAATCGTGTCCAAGAAAAGAGGAGGACTATAGGTGCATGCTCCAGATTTGGACTGCAGACTGAGTCTGTGCTGTGTTCTGGATTCTTCCCATATTCTCTATGGAGGTTCATCCTTCAGAAGGATGAATTCTTATTACAAGGGAAATTCCATCCTGAAATAACAAACCAATGTAATACCAACAGTAAAGTTTCAGAAACTGCAGTTCCAAACCCCATTTAGTTTCATGACTTCTTGCTAGATTTCTCAATTTGACATGTAGTTTATTTTTTTAATTTCATGTGGTGACATCAATTGTCTCTGCCGTCATAAGACATGCTCAAATCAACATGAGAAGAAATCCAATAAACATAATTGTTGCCTTTCCTGCTTTTTTATCCCCAAGGAGAATCCGATTATTCCTTTTTATACTTCTGTGCTGATTGTTTAAACTTTTTAATAGGATTACTGTCCCTTTTGCCTTCACCATTTTTTGTTTGTTGGATGCCATTTTAAGAAAATACTATAAGCAACAGCTTGATCATGTAGATGTTTGACAGGAAGGATATGGGCAGTTTAAAGTGTCAGAGATACCATTGTCAAGTTAGTCTGGTTCCATGACCAACTTCAATGAATCTAATATGAAACCCGGATCTGGGTTAAACACAGACAAGGCATTATCTGGATTTGACTATAGTGATATTTTTTTTGGTAATTTTTGCTTTTTATTCTACAAGCCAATAATTTAAAGGTCATTTTGGTAAGACTTGAGGTCAAAGTGTAAAGGTTTGCAAGTCTGCTGATGCATAAGATAGGTGACCTGCAAGAATTTAACACTATGGATGCCAGTACTGCTGTAACAACGATACCTCAGTCTCATTAGACAATAATGATATTTCATATTTAGTAACACTTACAGCAAATCCTTTTTCTTTCAAGGAAAATGTTACTTCATTTTCAAATTACAGCTAGCAGGAAAAAATTCTTATTGACAAGTATCTTGTGCAGTCTATGTATAAGAGAATCAAGAACATAGAGCTGACATAACCAATAACATCTTACCAACTAACAAAGACTCTTGTGTTGATCACATTATGCTGCTCCAAACAGAAAAATTAAGGTAAAAATGTGTCACTGACAGGATTGTATTTTCCTGCATTTCTACAAGGTACAGAAATTCTGATGACCAAAAATGTTATTTCAAGACAGTCTAATATATTGTAATGTAATGGCTTGGTATGCTCCCGTTCCTCCCAAATCCTGTTTTGATAAAATAAATATATTACCATATTTTTGGGACTTTGCAGAAAAACTTTTCCTACAGATCGATCTGGGCTGGACAGATCAAAGCCATTGAAGCTGGAGTTCTCATCAATGGTGGATGTGGGTGCTAAATCATCATGCTGAAAAAAAAGGTAACTAGAAATGTGTTCATGAAATAAGATGCCCAACTACATTCCTTGTAATAGCCAATATGCAAAATTTGATCAAAGTATGAATGATAGATGGATGGATATATGGACAAGCATAGAAGTATGTTCCATGTCTAACAGGTGTCATCATTCCATTAATAGTTTGTATTTTTTTTTTTTTAAAATTGTGGATATCAAACTTAACCTATGTCATCTGAGAATAAAGAAAAACCTCATACCAAGTTTGTTTGGAATTCAAGAGCTAGAGCGAAATTAAATTCTGATGTATGTGACAGGGAAAGTTTCAAGTTAAATCAGGGGCTATAACTCAATTAAATTTGATTGAAAAATGGCGACAACATAGCATTTTATCACTTATGCAAAGCCTCATACCAAATTTGGATTGAATCCAGTTGAGTCATTAAAAATTTATTGAGAGTAATTGAAATTTATAATGGACAGATATGTGTAACACTGTATGACCCCTCCACAGATATGGCAGGGGCATAAAAAAACAAAAACCCCACAAGAAACAAGGTCTTGCACATCAGAGGATTTGCAACAGTGTTATTGTTTTTTTTATTGGCTTGTGTGTATAAAAGAAACTGTAAAAAAGAAAACCACTGTCAAAACTTACAAATAGAGAAAAAAAAAAATAAAAACATAAAGCATCAGATATAATTGGTCACTGACCTCCCAACTGCTATTTTGTGGATAAATATTAAAAAAATTCAATTTGATAAACATTATGACAATATCAGAGAAAACACAGCAAACTTGTAAAAAAATGTTGGCCCCTCAAAATTTTTCATAAATGGTCCAACAGTCCTACCCACTTATATCGACAACACTTATGTTGACAAGCCGCCTATTTCGACAAAAAAGCAAAGTCCTGGTCCCTTGGTCTACTATTACTACCAAAATTGTCATGCTTATGTCGACGTCGAGATAAAAAAATTAACGTACATGTCGACAGAAGCCCTTGGTCCCAGCTTGAACAAATCCTTTGTTTTCTAATCATTTATGTCGACAAGCTGCCAGTTCCGACCCATACTTTGTTCAACAATTAGTTGATCTTGCCGCCAGGCTTTAATTTTACCGCCTTATCATTTATGTCTACCAGATGCCAGTTCCAACCCAAACTTTGTTCAACAATTAGTTGATCTTGCCGCCAGACTTTAATTTTCTCGCCTAATCATTTATGTCGGCAAGCGGCCAGTTCCGACCTGTACTTTATTCAACAATTAGTTGATCTTGCCGGCAGGCTTTAATGTCGCGGTCGGATAAAAAAAAACAACAGGCTTTTGTTTGGTCCTATAAAGTTGGCCTCTCGCGGCGACTTAAATAAAAGCAATGAAATCTGATCTGATTCTTGCATTTTCCAAAGTGATCAGTGATTAAAACAAGTTTATTGTGCTGTGAAAGTTTCCTTTTTAACTTTATTCATATTTACGATGGCTACCAACGGCAGTGTAAACGCAGATTAAATTTATAGTCTCTGGAACCTAAATATCTGGCTGTTAAGGAAGTTGAAGGTGGGGCATCTCGCAAAGATGTCTGTGAAAAATTTTAAATGTATTGAGCTTACATTGTTACAATATTGTATTGTAAGAATCATTTTCTTTTAATACCTCATTAGCATGTGTCAATGTATACAATATTATGCCTTCATTAATCATATCAGCCGCATATATCTTGTTCGCTTTTATGTACTTTTCACGATGACTTCTGTAACTAAATACGTGTACTGTTTGACAGGTTTTCATTTCCCTGTGAATAGCCCCATCCCCTTGGTAGCCTCAGTAAGATGGGAACAGACTGACCAAAATCTAGGCCAATTTAAGTACATGTACTCCAAGCGTGTAAATAACAACTATGCAACCATGTGCTTATGCCGACATTGAATAATCGTAGTGAATGTTTTTCATATCAGGATGTGACCGATGCAATATTTTAATGTGCATTTTATTACACAAAGGTAACCAAAATGTAATTTGTCAATATACAAGTGTATCTAACACTGGTTTTGTCTTCATGCAATCATAATTTGCATTGTTTGTTTTCTCAAAGTGTCAATGCTACTCACTGACGACAGGTCACCCCTTACTGACGAATTTAACTTGTATCTTTTTTTCAGAACCCCACCCCCCAAACACTTATCTCGACATCCGCCTCTGTCGACAATATTTCCTCGGGCCCAAGGATGTCGACATAAAAGGGTAGGACTGTATCTGAATAATTCTGTTTGCAATTAATTTAATTTAATTTAATTTAATTTAATTTAATGACTGCATCAAGATCATACAAATGTTTTGAACATCCAAGCATATAAAAGTAGATTTTCTAAATTAAAAAATTTGCTTCTGGTAATTCACAAATAAAAAAAAATAAAATCAACAAAAACCTCAAAAATAAAACAAATAAAATGCTTAATGTAGCAGGACTCGTGAATTAAGAACAGATATTTGGGATTTTCATTTCTCCATCAATATAGGGGCCATCCATTTACTATATATGCAAAAAAAAGTCAGCTATTTTTGCCCCCCCCCCTTACTATTTTCTACCCCCTCCTCTGTGTATGTATGCTTTTGCTTTGGTACCTCCCTCAATTAACAGTTCTTATTAATGTTTTGAATCAAACAGGAGTTTCTTTAGTAATGCTGTCGCTTGGGTGAGTCTGTTTTCAAGCAACAGATGTGATCTTCACCCATCTCAATAATTCCATAAATGTTGGTGTTACATCTTTTTCAATCAATGTATACAAGAGTTACTCCTTTTTATATGCAGAGATTTTCTTTTTGAAATATTAGAAATGGATATTGCAAATACTGGATGCATATAAAATTTTTTACTGGAATGGACTGTTCTTTTCATTGAGAGCTTCTATTTGCTTTGAAATGCCAACAAGTTGACAGTGTTAGGGACCCCCTGGCAACAATCAGGTTAGATATAATAAATTGATGAATGAAATAACCAAGTTTTACGCATTTTTTATATCCTTGATGTTTGTTGTTTTTATATCAGCAGGTGGGTACATATAAAATGGAAGGTGTGCGAAAACTAAAGGTTGATTGTTGTTGGCTAAGGCACAAAGGTTCTACCTGTAGTAGCTATGATGTAGTTTGCATTATGTGCATACATACTACTTGTCTTACCCAGACCTGCCACCTTGAGTGCAATGAAAATCAGGATGCCAAAGCAAACAAATCAAGGGTTGGAGAAAACAAATCAAGATCAGTGTTTACCACCATATATTTACGAAAACTTTACAAAGGAATTGACATCTCTGCAGTCTTATGCTATTTACTTTATGTAAAAAGGCATGCAACAGTCATACCATGAAAATCTATCATTTTTCATTTTCATCTTTAATTTTGATATTTTGTGTTCATTCAATTAACCCTTTCATCACTATGGACCAGTTTACCAGCCCAGGGGAAGTAAGGCCGTAAACACTGTGGACCGCTTTACCGGTCTGGAGCAGTGTTCTTCTCTAACGTTATAGTAACCGACTATATAAATTTCGGGGTACCTCTAATAACTTCCTTCTTGTAATGTAGATATTATATTTGGATTATCTTGTGGGTTTAGCTTGTATACAGCTAGAAATATGGAACAAAGTAGGCACTTTTAACGAGTTTTCCGAATGGTGAAATTTGTATCCAAAATGGCGGACTTCGAAGAACAATCAGATGAGAGTGAAGTGTCAGATTTTGAATTATCTGAGGATTTTTACCAATTTCGACCTAGTACAGTTGGATGAAAATGAGAGAAGACATCTGGAGAGACAATGGCATGCGCCTATGGGTGACAGTTATCACGATGATGAGAACTTTGAAGGTTTTGAACCGGAGGAATTGTATGCTCCACGTAATTTTGTTTGGACGAAGTTGGAAAACCAAAGAGATTTGTTACAGTTTTCTGAGAGAGTTGGACCCACCCGAGTGTTAGATGGCTCCAAGGAAAGCTATGGAATATTTTCAAATATTCTATTCAGATGAAGTTTTTGGAAACATTGTCCGTCTAACGAATTTGAATGCGACAATCAAACGTGCTAGAGGCGATACAGGTGTGTCACGTTTCACAGTCCAGGTATCAGGAAATGTATAAAAGTTGGATATATTATGACCGCGTTTGATGTGTAAACATAGCCGAAAGTAGGGTTAATTGAGTATGCAAGTCGCCAGCCACCCAGATCATAGAATAGCCGCCAGTCAAAGGGCTTGTCGTCCTCACACCCAGACGTTAACACATGGGTCCAGGGATCAAAGGGAAGCCCGCAGGGTGAACGGGGCGTGTTCTCACCCGCCACGTAGATAGACAAGCGAGAAGACATTGTCAGTAAGTTTGATTGGGACCGTCCACAGCGACATCCAATCGGAATTAAGATAGGGGGTGGGAGTAAATCTTAGATCGAAATTTTAGTTTAAACGTGCAGTAAATTTATCAGTATACCTGGGCAGATTATGAGAAGTAGATCTAGCGGGTTTAAGCGAAAGGATACTCCGAGAGAAGCCACTCGTAATTTGGCGGGAATCTTAGGACCAGAATTGTAAGACAAGGAAAAGCTTCGACAAGGTCAGTAAGCTATTTGCTCGATTTTTGCAATCATAATTGTAAGTATATGTAGCATGTATACTTAATTACTAGGATTGTTTTAGTATGTAGAATTACCTTGTAGTGTTTCATGTATAAGCGTATTTGAGACATGAATTTGAGTTTACGTAGAGAATTATGTAGATTGCTAGTTCGTCAGAATTAATATTTTAATTCGCTGGTAGGTTACTTCGTAGTAACCAGTACCTTTAGTAATGCGTTATGTTAGAGTTTACGCATGTTTGAATTGGAGTTTAGAAAAATGATTGATTTATGTACGATTAGTTACGATAGATGTGTGAATATATCAGAGCATGGATATTTGAAAATTGTATATTTGGTATGAGTTGTGATGTAAAGATATGCGTCTGATTGTTGTTTATTGGTTGGTGTAATGGAATTATGAGGATGTACTGATGTGAAGCAATTTATTGTTGTATGTATAAGAGTAATTAATACCATGCTTCCATCATGTTGTGTTATTATGTTGTGTTTTACCATAGAAGAATGTATGCGTATTTCGGTGTGAATGAATGCGTGACCGGTGAAATTTAATAGCCTTATCTGATGATAGGCTGTGTGTAGTGTGAGATGTGAGCGCTGAGGAAAATATTGTACCATCCTTGTGTTTTCACAGGAAGCTTTTTGGGGACAGAACTTCTGGTGCAAGTTAGTAGTCCCAAGTCTCTAAGAGGGAGACGGAAGTGAGACTGACAGTGCAGTCGGAGTCGACGAAGTGTAGTCGACATAGAAAGAGGGGTAGAAGGGGAGGAGGAGGAAAGTGGTCTGGAGGAGGAGGAAATAGAGGAGGAGGAGGAGAAGGAACTTGGAGGGAGTCAGGGAGGATTAGAGGGAATTATAAGATAGAGAAGAATACACAGATGAGTAGTACACAAAGACAGGTGGAAATCTCTCACACTACGAATCAAATGATGCGATAGGCTAAAAAAGGGTCGAGCGGAAGAATTGTATTTGGGAAATTGGAACTATTGATCTTTTAACTGTTATTAAATCGTCATTATTGAACTTCACCCTTTTTTTGTATCTTTATTCATTTAACCGTCGGCATTGCTGATTGGGGGCTCGGAGCTGTATATCTAACTGTTACTAAATCAACTTCCAACCAAAATCGAGCCTGGGTGGGACTTCTACAATAATTTAAATAATATTGGAGGCACCCCACCCCCAATCCCCCACAACCAAAACCTCACAAGGTGTGTGGACAGATCTCACCTTGATGAAAGCTTCTACCTGCCAAATACCTGAAAGAAAGACTTGTGTTGCTACTGGAATTATTTATGAGTACATCTAGGGTCAATTGAACAAGTTTTGGGAACTTTCTAAGTTTTCTAAGAAGTAAATAGATAATTACTTGTATTTTACCTGTTGTGTTACCTGTTTGCACCTGTATTTTAACAGTTACACTAGATATGCACATTTTAATGAATTATTCATAAAATTTGATTTTTAACCTTGATTTTGACACCTAATCCAACCAGATATCTTTAAAATTGGCAAAGTTATGTTATTTCAAAGTCAACAAGTCATTTTGCTTTACAACTCGAAAGTTACTTAGTGTTGAGGACTCTATGCCTACAAAGTTACTTAGTGATGAAAGGGTTAAGACACTAAATATCAGCATAAAAGATGAAAATGGAATAATGATAGATTTTCATGGTATGAATGTAGTGTATTCCTTGCAGAATTTATGCATCACTTTCCTCTCTTTGCACAGCCATCATGAATCGAAAGGCATTTAAAATTTTTGTGGGCAATTTTAAAAATTGAGATTTGATAAGTTTGTTTTTTTTAAAATACATTTTTCGATTTTTAAACAAAAATTCTGGATGATCCAGAGTAAATCAAGATAAGTGGTAGGTCTGCTTACCCTGCCCCCCCCCTTCAACTTCAAACCCACCTCCCCCACCTGTCCATAGGCACTAAATGGACAGCCCCATACTAGACACCTTCACGCTTCCAAGCATACCAGTTTCAATAACTAGTATAACCCAAACAATGAATTATCCAAACTTATCTGATGGCTACAAGATCCTTGGGTTCTATATTGTCAAGTCTTTAATTAAAATCTCTTGAGGGTGATTGCTTTTTGTATATTAACCGCTTTAATAGAAAATGTCTACAATGTTTTCCAGAAAGACTGAACACTGGTCATGTGAAAAATAAAAATGACCACTGTTCATGCCATCAGATACCTATTAAAGATAATATCAACCATATACAAAATTGTGTAAATTTTGCGCTTTATAAATTTAAGAAAGACATTATCATTCTCAATAAAATCATATCATGTCAGCAATCTTCTTCCAACTGCATATAACAACAGTCCACTTTCATAGGAGCTATGATGTAAATTACAAACTGTACAGTTGTTGATGCATTTTAAAAAAATTCTGAATAAAATGATATTCAACAAATTATGCAGAAATGTATTTTCTTTTTAGGCAAATATTTTAATTCAGAAACTAACATCTACAAGTTTAATGTAGGTACTTTCTGTTCGTGTCTACTCCTGCTCTTTTCTAGCACTGGAGGAGGCACATTCAATATCTGGAATCTATCCCAAAGAATTTAATATTGATAATATAATGTTGCTGACTCTTCAATGTACAAAATAAAGTGTGGTACATCCTACTCTCGTCAACTTCAACTCTTTCCCTGCACCACTTGAGCCACATTCTATATATTAGACCTATCCAAAAAATGTTTATAATAATAATAAAAATTGTCTGGTTTTTACAGCACATAAATTAAAATTGTATGCATAAATATAAATGTTTGGAATTCTAATCATTAGAAATATTGGAAGTTCAGATTTTGCAGGAAAAGAAAAATTATTTTTCCCAATAATTTTCCATGCTGAAAGTTTTAAAGAGTTTGTGTTATTAAGTATAAGAGGAAATCTGAACACAGCCTAGTGACTTACCATGAAAGCTGGCTTAGCCGACTCTTCATTGATGGTTGGGTTGAAAAAGGACTCTATCTCACCTGTGTTAAGAGGATATATCATAATATAAATTCATGTATATTGCAGTTCTCTCCAAGAATAAAGTATTAATATGTTTGGTTTTAACATTTTTATAACCTGGAAAAATGAACAAGTTCAGTTCTTTTAATATATTTAAACTCCACATAACTATTAAAATATAGTACCCTCTTAAATTTTCCTTGGTCTAAGGCGGTAATCCATCTAATTGAGACCAAGACTGTCTCACAGGAGTAGTTTTCTCTGAAGCCTGATTGGCCATCATGAATCAAGTTATAATTTGATAAGGTATATCAGAATATTATCAAGAACATGGTTTTCAAGTAGGTAGGACAGAGTTGGTAAGAATATTAGTCTATCTGCAGATGCCCTCAGGAGATGTTATCCAATATTATCTAGACTTGTTAAGTTCCTTGTTGCAACAGTCTGCAAAGATTTCAAATTCTGTTCTTTTGGTATTGCAGAGAGAAAACATTGTGTGTCATGTGGACTGTTTCTAAACAGATATTTCTTAGTTCATTGTGTTCAGAGTTTACAATGGGTTTCTTAATTCTGGTGGCTATGTTGAAAAAAAATTTGTTGAATGTACGACAAATTTAAGTAGGTGCAACAATGCTTTATCAATACAATTGACTTGTCTACATCAAATAGGCAACAAAATGCTTAAAACTAGTTCATTTTACACATAAGGTTATCTGAAGTGAGGTTCCAAGAACAAAAGATGTTTATCGATATCTTATGTTGCAACCGGAACCCAATCTGTACCATGTAAGAAGTCAATCACTTCGTCCGCCTCTTCTTGGGAGTCATGGAGGTCAACTCTTAGGGGTCTGCTGATAGGTATGAAACTCTGGGTAGGAACCATGCTGTCCTGGGAGCTTTCTGTACTCTGACTGTAACAACTGGGGACAAATGACATCATATGTCTAAGAGTAGCTGCAGCATAGGTGTTACCTGTGGTAGAATCCACAGTTGGTGAGGAGATCTTTTCTCGGCGGTTCAGGTCGATGTAGCATGCATCTGATGAGGACTTGAAAATAAAAATTGGTTTAGACAAGATTTTATGCAATTAATTTTGAAATACATATTGAAAGGCTAATGTATATTTAAATTTTCTTTTTTCTTAAATTTAACTACAATGGGTGTCAAATTAGATACAAGAAGTGAAAATTTAAAGAAAGCTTTAGTATTTGTACATTTTCTGTAATACATAATGGAAACTGTGTAGCAGTCTCAAATGTGTAATTCATTCTACTAACAGTCTATCTGTTCAGGCCATGGTCTGACATCTTAATCAAAGGGTTTCTATTATTTCCAATTTACACACAATATGATATTCCCACAAACAGTCAACTGATCTTCATGCATAATTTTATGTTCTATCACAATCATGGGTGTAATAATTTGATTAACTTAGCTTTTCCACCTTATATACTTGTCAAGTATGATCTATTATTTTTGGAAATCAGTAATTATTTTTTTCAGATAATTTCTGGGGTGAACATCAACCTCTGCATTTTTTGTCACACGTCTCAACTCAACTGAAACTCAATTCAACATTGTCTGCAATTTTCCATACAATTTAAATAGCAGACCATCAATTTATAACATTATTGTTATGTTATTTACTTTCTTGTATGTGGGGCTTGTTTTCATTAAATATTTGTAATTTTTGATACATAAGAAAACAAAACTTATTTTTGCCTAAATATACCCAAAAGAAAAATAGTAAAAGTGTATGAAAAATTTCAGACCATACAATGACACATAATAAGAACTTTGCAGACTTCATACCTTCTGTGGCAATGGCTTTAAATTCACTGGAACTTCCTCCTGTGAGCTGACTATAAAGTCTATATACATATATGAAGAAGAAAAAAAATTATTACATTAATGATAATGTGTTCCACTGTTACTTTGAAAATTGATCAAAGTCTGCACACAAGTTCAATTTTGTCATACATCATGGCAGCAGATGATCTAAGTAAATCAAAACATAAAAGTATCTGTTATCATATAAAGCATGTATTTTTATTCTTATATGTAAAAAAATAAGAAAATGGAAAAATAAATGATAATAATGAATGATAATAATTTACATCCTCATAGTGTTAGCCTGTAAATCCATACATAAGAAATTATATAGCAGGCACTTATCATATGAAGTCAATCAATGTAATTGCAGCTACCTAGGATTTCTGAACAAAAACAAAGATTGTACATATTTCACCCCACTCCTCTTTAATGAATAGGAATGAAATCTACGAAGGACAGAATACCATATAAATACACTTCCTCTTCCTGACAAGTCCTGAACACAGAAATAACTGGTAGCTTTCAAAATAATAATAATAATAATAAAAACAATCACTAAAAGAACTAGATGAGGGGGCTAACCTAAAGCACATTTCAGTTACTATATTTTACTTGCAACCTTTTACTACCAATTTGCATGAAACGCTTTCAACTACTTAATTTGACTTGTTGGCATAAAAGCCTGATACAAGTGAAGTTAACACAACATATTTTGGCTTTACATCTATGTTGACTATTTCTAAGCACTAAAGCCTAACTTGCCAGTTTTCCTTTTCAAATTGCAGTATATTTAGTGTGGCCAGTTGATTAGCCTCGGCCAGTAGTTACCAGCATCATCCTTAGAACCAGATTTATGAATAAGCATTACTTTTGCAGTTTTCCATATTTTGGGGACAGATGAGGTTTCAATACTTAAATTGATTATGAACGTTATGCTATCAGAAATTGCTGAGGCAGAAGTTTTCATGAATTGTGGACCAATCTGATCAAGTCCTGTAGCTTTCTTGGTATCAAGTTCACAGAAACATTTTTTAACATAGTTTTCTGAAACTGCTGGGATAGAGAAACACACTTTCTTAGGGATTTTGCTGCTGCAGAACTTTTTCAGTTCATTAAAGTTGTTTTGTATCAATGGTTCTTTTAACTTTGTGGTAATGTTGGTGAAAAAAATCGCTGAAAACATTTGCAATGTCAGTGTCATCAGTGACTATGGTGTCATTTACCACAAGTGAGTGAATTTTATTTGTCTGATCTTTGTGTTCCCCCAATGAGTTCATTAAAGACTTTCCAAATGGAGTTTGTGTTGCTCTTTTTGTTTTCAAGCACTGATTGATAATAAGTTTTTTTTAGCTTTTCTAATCATACTTGTTATTTTATTTCTGCATACTTTATATTGTGCATTGTTTCCTTTAGCCTTGAATTTGTCTCGTGTTTTCAAATCAGTAGTAAGCCAATTAGGTTGGATTTCATTCTTTACTCAATGTACTTTCAGTGGTGCATGCTTAGAGACTAATCCATAAATAACTCAGTCCACCCCCTCAGAGCTTCATCTATGTCATCAAAATTTTGGATCATATTCCATGGAACTTTATATAGGTCATCGAGAAATTGTTCTTCATTAAAATTTTTGAAGGATCCATAAGTGCAAGTTTTGTGTGTATTTTTCTTATTTCTCCTGCATTTAACCTTCCTTGTCAAAAAAGTAGGATAGTGGTCACTAAGCCCAACATTCGGTACATTAACATAAGCCACATTGTCTGGTAGGTTGGTATGAATGTGATCAGTAAGAGTGGTTCATATTTCAGTTACCCTTGTGGGCTAATTTACCAGCTGGACTAGGCCTAATGAGTCAATAAATTCCATCCAGTTGTTCCTTATTTAAGTACTGAGAAGGTCCTTATTTACATCGCTGAGTATATATATTTCTTACTCCTGTGCAAGAACATTTTCTATTTGTTTCAAAAAGTTATCATTCCAAATTGCTTTGGAGGAAGGTGGCCTATAAATGAAACCAACTAGGAATGATTTTGCATTATTTTGAGAAATTTCCACCCAGATACTCTCAATTTCATTTGACTCCAAGTCGCCTGTCTGCATTTACATCTTCCCTGATGTATACAACAAGACCTCCCCCTGCTGTCTCTCTGTCCCTGTGTAATGGTTTATTGTAGCCTTGAAAATGAAATAGATTATCATTGTGGTCAGCATTTAATTATGTTTCAGTGAGTCAAAAACATGTATATTAATTTCCTTGGAAGACAACATTAACTTAATCTGGTCTATTTTTCCCACTATACCTTGTACATCAAATTTCAGCTGAAAATTCCTGATTTCCCCCCCCCCCCACTTTATCGGTATTTGCAAAATTCAATGGGTTTTCCCCAATGGAAACAAACCTATTTTTCCCCCCAATGTTTCTCCATTTCCCAGTAGCGTGCAAACTCTGTATAATCGATACTGCTGTTCATTTACTTTGTCTTTTAAGATTATTTGCAGATGATGCCTCTTTGGTATATACATCCAAAAATACTGATAAAATTGAATATGTATACTTGAAATTCCAAAGGCCTGGCATAATCAATTGTTAGACAAGTTTACTATCAACAAAAACCCCCAGATGTTATGCTCAATTTGTTAGCTTCAACTTCCAAATCTAGTCTTTCATAACAAAATAGTTAGCTTTACACAACATCCTAACCATGAGTGTAGTTCTTAGTAGTGATTGAAAATGGGCATCACATAACACATGATCTAACATTGTGTCAATATGAAAGGACCACTAGGGCATGACGATTCAAAGTACCCCAGAAGTATCCAGAAAAATGTACTTGTAATTTGTATGACTACATTCTGAGAATACAGTTGTCTTCTGGTACAAAACTCAGATGGATTAGAAAACTCAGATGGATTAGAAAACCTCCAGGTCAAACTGTTATTGAATTCACCAAAAGTACATCTTTAAAATGTATTTTATATTTGTTACCTTCATCTTTTACATTCATTTTCAAGATTTTATGTTAATCCTAGATTTCTGTGGAATTTACTTTTACATTTTTTAAAATGTTATCTTCAGCTGGCATCATATAACCGCTACTGTAATGGTGTGTCATAAAATTCTAATACATACATGCAAACATAAATACCAGAGTTGAAAACTTGTACTGGGAGACTGGTTGGTTAAAATTATATGAAAGACAAAAATGCCATACATTTTGTACATTGTACAAAATTAGAGACTGAATGCCCAAATTGTCTTTAGGATCTTTTACCACCTCTCACTGCAGATCTATCATCATCTAAGATACTGATCCGATTTATAAAAATCCCCCATTTTAATTTAGAAATATCCAGGAGATCATTTATTATTTTGACCTAAATAACCTTCCTGAAAAGAAAAAGAACTTGGTCCATCCTTAAGTGAATTTGAGTGACTGATAAAATGTGTGATATTTGTGAACCATAACTAGTAGTCAATAATATGCCATGATTTCATCATACAAATTATATAAATTCTTATCTTTGGCTCCAAAAAGAAATTAAGGCCTTCAGTTCATTAGAGCACTGATATTTTTTTTTAAATATAAAAGTTACATTCAACAACATCTTTAATTGGAAAGGGGGGGGGAGAGAGAGAGAGAGAGAGAGAGAGAGAGAGAGAGAGAAACAGATCTGCTACAAATTTGAGAAAACTTTCCAGGCTCCAGGAAAGAGCATGTAAAATAATTCTTTATCTGCAAATAGAAAATGTTCAAACATGCAATGCTTAAAAAGTATTACCAATGCATGAAAGAATATTCTTGAGAAAGGCCAAAATGATGCATAAGGCATCTATAAAATCAGTCCCCATTTACCTTAGCACCATTTCCACCAAAGAGAATCTACTGGTACCCCAAATCTAAGATCATTAAAATTCTACCATGTCAAAGTACCCAAGGAAGAAGAGGCACTATTGAAAAACAGCATTCAAGCTTTAGGTGCTTGTTTGAAATAACATTCCACATATTAAATCAGCGTCAAGTATTCATCCTTCCATAAAAGGTGTATCAGATGAATGAAATCATGAAAAAATGAAAAATTGGTGTATTTATTAAAGTAAAAGTTACACAACCAAACTCCTCTATTTCATTTTCATTTCTACAGCAATACAACATTTATGTAAATAGTTGTTACTGTACTGTGCATTTGGTTGTGGGCGGGTGTATTAGTCGGCATTGCATATGTACATAATGGAGGACCTCAAACTGGATTAGTTCTCACTGGCAACTAAAATAAAGTCTTTTTTATTATTATTATTATTATTAGCATCTACCCTCACCTCATATATTATGCCAACAGAAGTGCTGTAATATGCTGGAGAACTTGCTGCCTGCTAAGGGAATTTAAATTTCAAAAACAAAGTTTTCTGAAATATTTTAGCAAAATTCGTATCCCAAGGACGAGCACCCAATTTTCTGTTACGAGTCTATGCTCTTAAAATAAGTAACAGAAAAGAGTGAAGACAACAACCTTTGTAAAATTTAACAAATAATTTATTTCCTTAGAATACAAAGTGAAAAATGAACTTACGGTTTTGCGAATTAAATCCAAAAATAATCCAAGAATTAAAGACACAAGTCCTAGTAATAAAAAACTCAGTTCAAGTCCCAAAGTGATTTAAAATTGAAAGCGATGATGTGTCTGTTATGGCCTGCGTCATACTGATGCGTCAACAGTTTCTTGCTGAATCACAGAAATATTATTTCAGGTTTGAATTCAGTATAAATTCCAATGAATGTCTTTATCCAAGAATTTTGTCAGAGCATTTTTGTAATTCCAGAGAAAATAATCACTTGAAATCAATAATTTGAAGAAAATAAAATTCAGCCCAAACTGGTCACAACATAATACAATTTAAAGTGCCAAATGTTAAAGCACAACTGGTAAAATTATGACAGTTACAAGATAATATAATTCTCTGTTTGACCTCAGGTCACAAATTAGCATTTTCTAAAAACAACCATTACCTAATGGAAAATAACTTTCTAGCATGATTTAATGAGTCTTGTTTATTTAAAACATAATACCCTATAAAATTCACTTTGGAATCCCCAAAACCCTGACCCAAATCAACATGTTTACCTGCATAGTAATTTGATCAATGAACTCATATCCATAGAGGATAATGAAGCTATTATTAGTTGTTTACATCAATGAAATAAAAAAAATTTTTTTTTTCAAAAAGTCAATCAGGTCAAACAGAACTGAACTCAATTCTGGACAAGGTCAAGTCCAGTAAACAATGTTACATTACAATAGCAGGTAATGGAATAAAAAAAATAATTAAAACTAACAGACAAACAATTAAATTAAATATACATAACACTGCCCAACCCCTACTGTTGCATTACAATGGTTATACTGTACAATATGTTTATATTGAAAATATTTAAACTTAAGGCATATCCAAGGCCTCTCTACCTGGCATCCTGTAGTCCTTGATTTTGTCGGTGATGAGATGGGTACCAAGGTTAAGTTGACGAGGATTGATGCCCAACTCATGACACAGGTACAGGACCGTGTTCTCCAGGAAACACTCATAGCTGATTATCCTCTGCATCTGAATCACCTAAAGAAGACAAAAAGTAAAAAAAAAAACAACAAAACACCTCCCACCACCACCAAAAACATTCTTAAGCAGTCACCTATGGAAGAAGGCCAAACTGGCCTTTATACAGGTTTGTCTTTCAAAACCTTTGTTCTTCAACAAATGCCATTATTATTATTAATAAAATCCACTTATCCATCAGAAATGAGCTATGCATTGCTGCCAACCCCATACTAAAAATACTGACTGCTTTTGTCAAAAATACTGATTTTCAGGATCAAATACTGGCAACTTTAATGCATATGTAACTTTTTACAACATTTAAAACCATCAGTAAAGTAACTTACTTAATTATTTAATGTCAAAGATGTATGTGTTGCACTCTTGCACCTTCTGAATGGTCACCCTGTTAAATTTGGGTGCCTATTCAGAAGGTGTAAGAATGCAACACACATTGAGACATAGGCTGTTTATAGGAACTTTTTTCTGCACCTTGTTTTTTTAATCATTATCAATTTCAATGTACCATCTTTTATTGATGATCTGAATTCTATGTGATTTTTCTTTATTGAACTGTTTTCCTTCTAGCTCACAAATAATAATTTGTTACTTTACTGTGTAGAAAAAGTGTGTGAATAAATTGCCAGCAACACTAGTAACTGAGGAAGGTTCATTTTTAAAAGAAATTAAGTAAACCGAACTTTGATTGAATTACAAACTTATACAATTTGCAAAATGCAAGGTTTTCTTCTTTTCTAGATGGTTTCACAAATCTAAACAGGATGGCACAGTTATCCTTCCAGTTCTGTTTTCTTTTCTTTGCTGGAGAATATTTTAATCTTCTGCTTTCCTTTTTGACATGATCAGAAGCTGAGTACAATAAAAATGAGGTACAATGATAGCAACAACTGTTTGCGCAATCCAATATGGTAGTTAAAGACTATCATGGTAGCCTTGATTTTGAATGAACCAATCATATTTTAGAACTCAATATCCCTATATCCATGCGATACATTTACTCCCATAATGGAACCAGGTGTCTGTTATAAACATAAAATTGCAAGGAAATTTTTAATTTAATTTTTTTAAATTAAAAAACGGATTTTAAAAAAGAAAAACATGCAGCTGCATTTGGGAACAAAATATGCGACAAATATGGAGAGATAAAAACGGGACACTTGGCAGCTATGGCTATGTTTGAAAGCTGAATGTTCCATATAAACAAAAATGTATATTGGCTGGATTTTAACAGTACTTTCAGCACATTTTTGGTCCATCATGCCGAGGAAATGGAATTAAGTACTTTTTCACCCAAGGACACACTTAGAAGCATCCCACCCAAGCTGACCTGGGCAGGTATCGAACTTGCAACTGATGGCTTACAAGTCCGACACTCTACCAACTGAGCTATTGCAGGAAGAGCTTACCACGATCTTGAAACACAGAAATTGTTGAATAGATCTAATTTGATAAACTAAAGAAAATTCTGGGTAAAACTGAAAAACTCAGTTAATCTAATCTGAACATTCCCTGCCACCTCACCCCAAACTCTCTGTGTATATTTAACCCAACAAATCTGTAAGCAATACTGAGATTAACTCAACTTCTTAAAATAACAATGGAGAGATTAACCAATTAAAAGTTCCATTGACTGACTTACTTGAGAACAGTGAATATAAACAAGCTTAAATGTGCTTACACATTAATTTACATGCTATGTCTTTACTTAACGAATGCCTTTCTTTGGAAAACAAATAATTCATTTGCACAGTTAAAATGACTTGAGTGACTGCTTTAATAAATGAGAAACCAGTTTGGTTAGAAAACACTTGGCTGTTGACCAGGGAAAGCGAGTGAATATTTAATACACGACTTTTAAATTGGATATTTCATGGAGAAAATGGGAATGGCTGCTAAGACCAGTTAACTGCTAATAAGGTGGCTGTTATGGCAGTTATGACTGTACTTGTTAAATGTGCATCTGTATTTTAAGGGAAGGGTGGAGGGTAAATCTAGTTTAATGATGCAATACTTACCTGTTTTTATCGCATTGCTGGTACTTTTCCATGTGGAAAATACCCCTGACCATATGACAAGAAATCATCCTCCAATTTGGATGAGCTAGAAGATTCTAGAACATGAGATCACCTCTGGTCGAACCTCCAGACACCTTGCCCATACACAATGCCCATCATTCTTTTAGGATGCAGCCTAAACTAGTGGGACATCAGTACCAGGCATGAGGAGAGAATCAGATAATAGTAACAGTTACATATTACATCATTAAAATTAATTTTACCCCTCACCCCCAATTACATTTTAATATCAGTAACACAAAACCTGTTGCTATTGTATAGCTAAATTTGTCCATTTGGTGGGAGGCTGATGATCCCACAACTGGCCTGTAGAACAGAAGATTACTGCCAGTTTGAATCCACATTGGTGACCTTTTGAGCTATTGCAATTGGACCAAAGTAAAATATATCTTTGCTTTGATGAGCATACGAGCGAAGGTAAAAAGAGGAGGAGGTATTGTGATATCACGGAAAAGAGGAGGAGGTATTGTGATATCATGGAGAAGTGGCTTTCATCACATTCTCCAGACACTATTGAGTTAAACACGCCCATGAGGAAGCAATAGCTTGAACCTTGTGAGCTTAATTTCATGAATGAAAGGTCCCTTTCAAGAAGGGATTGATAAGTTCTCCAGACAGGAAAAGCAATCCACCCTGAATGGCAGAAGGAGAAAGATCAGCTGAATCAAAATTGGGGAATAAAACAAATTTCCTACCGTTCCGTCTTCTTTAGAAGCTGCCAAATAAAAGCATAAGCTTTAACTGGACATAAAAGTCTTAGTCGATCATCCCAAGTGCAAATACAACGGTGAAAGGGTATCTCAACTGAAAGCATAACAACCAACCAATGGAAGCTAGATTTTGCTAAAACTTCCACTGAACCTCATACAGTCTGGCTCTATGGATTTGATACAGGTGCTAAGGGGAACAAAAAAAAAGAAAAGGCAGCTTGAGCATAAGGTTCTGGAAGCTTCACTGAATAGTTCATAGGGCTTTTTAATCTACAGACCGCAAGAGAGATGCATTAGCAAGCAAGACACTGGACTTGAGCTTTATTTCTCTTCAAAAGGAGAGAGAAGAACATCAGACACTGTGCTCACAGAAGGACTGCTAGGAGTGACACATTTCCTACAGGTATCTCCTCTGAGCTAATGTTCAGGGATGGTCCACCTGCTGGGCGAGATCAATGATCCACAATCACAGGGGCCACAGAGGATGCTGCCTCTAGTTGTATAAGAATTAATCTGTTTATTGTTTCTCAGGTTTATGTGTTTCTTACCTGTATATTACAGGGTTCATACAGGATTCTGAATGATAAATTCAAAGACTTTTCCCAAACTTTCAAAGACCACAAACATAGATTCCAAGACCTATTTTCGCTAACATTTTGTATACAAGTTATGTTATACGAGAAAACAATGAATGCAAAATACTATAATATTGTTTAATGATGAAATGAAACTGAATGGGTCACCAAAAGAAAGAAACCAGGAAAACTTGACTACATCGAATCTAACAAGCTTGGACAATTTTATTTGTGATTATGGAAAGAAATTAAAATGTTTGGGTTTATTTCAATTTTCAAAGACTTTTAAAGACCTCAGGGTAATCTGCTCGATTTTCCCAAACTTTCAAGGCCTTGAAATGCTACCTCATTTTTCCCAAACCGTCAAAGACCTTCAAAGACTGTATGAACCATGTATTAGTATTGCCCTGTACTGAGAACCCCCTTTTGCATCCTGTATCTGAAGGGGCATATAATCAGTTAGCTTAGCCAGCTGGAGCAAGTTGTGAAATTCTTATTTACAGTGGTTATGTGTAATTTTCCACAGCTCTCAGGTATTGTCTTTTGGAAACTTCAGCTCCAAAATATTATTTATTTCACTAACATCAGTTCACTTTCTTGAATCAGTGACTTCTATGTCAGATTTGCTATTTGTTCCATAATGATGTACTGGGGTTTTAATCCCATCAATGCCATAGACTGCTTGTTCAGACAGAGGTATTTTAATCAAACAAATATCTTCACTTCCTAATTCCAGTTTTTGATTCTTATTTATTCAGTTTATCTTAACCCCTATAGGGCTATAAAATTCTGTACCACAAAATCCCTCAAGAGTTCAATTGTTTAAATGCTGAAAATTGCACTCTACTTTCAAAATGTCTGCATTTTAGGCTTGTTATCTGCCTTTTCTACATTTAAATTCAAACCACGACTAAAAGGGGGATTGACTGGCATGCTGATTTTGTCCATCCAGCGCGTACATTGGACTCGTCTTGAACACCATTTTGGGGTTCAAGATCATTTACTGGTATCGCCATTTTAACTTTCACATCTCCAATAACCTGATATGCTTCATAACTAAAAAAAAATATCTTCACTCTCATCAGCCAGTATTTGTCAAATGAAATCGTCCTCTGAAGCAGAATCTTGCAGGGAATCCCCCATTTGGGGTTTCTGAGGTAGCACTGCAAACACACATTTGTAAAACTTCCTAGATGCAAGGTTCAAACAAGAAAAGAATGCTTGCTCCAGGGAGTATTGTGCCAATCAAATTTAGTTTAACAACCATTCATGTCAAGCCAAAGAACTCAGACATGTAACAGCTGCCTACCTGAGAAAAGACATGTGGTGATAAGCGTTACGATACCTCTACTGGCATGGCTTGTGTTGCTAAAAGGACTTTAAGGGTGAATAGATAAATAAGAACTGTATACTGCACAGCGTACATTTTTAAATACATGGCTTTAAACTAATTTGTGGGAGTTCTCAAGCATCACTGCTCTCCAAGTTCTCCAACTGTAAAATTTTGCCCAATTCAAGCAATTGCACACCCTAGCAGCATCTTTAGGAATGTGGCTAGCTCAGAGGGTAATCTTTTCTGAGGCACCCAGCAAAGGAGGTTCCAAATCTCCACAGAGAGAGAAGGGGCATATGTGATTCTTGCCTCCTGAGGTTCTCTACCATTGATGTTTTGTCTGAGATGATAGTTAAACAGTGAACTCTTATTTTGTTGATGCACCTCTATAGGGTTACTAGTAATGGCCTTGTTTTGAATTGTTAATGTGGTGGATAGATTCATCTCAGAACACGAATCCTGAAGAATTGGTCAATTTCAGCTCTAGACAAGCACTGCACCCTGAATTTGATGCATCTGCAAAGTGATAGGAGTGGGGTTTGAGGGAATGCATATAGATTCCATTCAGAAACAGGCCCCCCCCCCCCCCGAATTGTCCATCAAATCATATGATGGTGAAATCTGCATCTAAAGAAATCTGAGCATTCACAGGGTCTCAGCATGGTTTCCAGTCTGCCAAATGGAGAAACTCAGGAGAGGGCACAAGTACAGTCTGCCAAGGGGAACCAATTCTACTACAGGGCACAAGGTCCCCTACAGAGAAAGAAAAAAACCCCCAAAACAAGCTGATGTGGTCACTGCTCTCATCACCTCAAAGAGGGACAGGATCTTGACTACTATGTTCAAAGGGACATGGCCCAATCCTGTTTGTGACGAGATTAATCCCACCATAGACAAAATATTGAGATGGAATAAGCTTTGGTTTTATAGGTTGGGAGAAGACTCAGCCTGGGGACTAATGACCAACGGCAATACAGTCTAAAAGACTCTAACTGACTACTGTGGATCAACCAATCACGCAAAAAGATTAAATTTAGATATCTAATATCTTCAAAAAGGCTGATCAACCTCTCAAATGAAAAACAAGGAAACCTCCACACAGGCAGCCATATTTCTACCAAGTATATTGTGATCCATCTTGAAAAATATTTATGTCGAGACCTCATCTTAAAAAAGCTTCGATTGTCTTTTACATATAGTCATTTGTTATTATTCTGGTGGGGTGGAACAAAAAGAATTTAAAATAACTTTAACTAAATCTGAATTTAAAGATGCAGGGTCTAGTTAATGCTACCAAGGAGATTTGTTTCAAAACTTTCCCATGACAATAAATATTTGTGTACGGCTGATAAAATTATTGAATAAAATGTAGGTGCCACAGTTCAAAGGTTCTTCATGGAAGCTCTGATTAAAATGATATCCTATGCTAGATAAATAATTTTTTAAAAATGTAAAGTTTGCCCCTTTACTAGAAAAAAAAAAAAAAGACAAGGTCCAAGGTCACAGACAAGAGAAGGCTCAAGAAATTGTCTGAATAAGCCAGTGACATTATGCCGTTTATTCAAGTGACCGACTGTAAAGCATGGAACTGCAATTTTCAGCTCCTTTAGTGAAAGGTATTCTCACCTTTGTTTCTTTTGTGAAACCATCATAGCCAGGCACTCTAGTGCACAACTCCTTCATGGTCTCATTCAGTGTATGGTGACGTACCCTAAACAAAATTTTTAAAAAATCATCACCTCATGAGAAACAATTAATCTACAAAGCTTAAGTCACAGATAAACTACTCCATGTATAGTTAATATTTTTCTCGATAATAAATGTCTTCCAAGGTCATTCTCTAATTTCTAAACCGGTTTTAGTTTGGGTTTTATAGACGCTATACATCAAGGAACAGTAAAACCTGTCAATACAAGGACATCCAATAGACATGACAAAATTGCCTTTCATAGACAGGTGTCCTTTGTATAGATGATACTGTCAGAAACACATAATGTTTACTATACATTTGTCTATATATTTCAGTGCCTGCCAATATTTCATTAACCTGTACATCTGATATTTGTACTGAACTTAGATAAAGTCTCTAATTAAGTTTATGCAAATACGTGAACAGGTCCAAAAATTAATTCATCTGTGTGACAATTCTTGTGAAAATTTCTTCTATATACAGTTAAAACAGAAATATTCGAAGTAAAAATAAGTGTTCTCTGTTTGCAACATAGAGGTGCCCTTATTAAACAGGACAAATATATCAGGATTCTTACGAATTCCTGAAAGTTTTCTTATTTGCAAAAGCCCTTGTACAGGTGTCCTTTAAGACAGGTTTTACTGTAAACAACCAAATAGCATAAAAACTGTCTCTCCTAAGAAAACTGTGCATTTCACAGCTTAGTATGGCTTCACTTCCTAAAATATTATCTCCATCTCTTCAGTTTTGCACCCTGGGAACTGATCACAAGCCTGAAAGCATTGCACACATCAGATCCATGGGTTTAAAATCTTGATTTGTGAAGAGGTGGAGCTGTGTGACATTATGGAAACATGCACAGATGAGCAGCATCATACTATCCCAGCTTTTCTCCCAAAAGTGTCGGGGAAAAATATTTTAGGTGGTACACATGTACACTAATAACAATTATTATTTCTACTGTTGAATATAAGTTCAAAATAAGACATTCACTGTCTGTTGTCTCCTAAGCCCAATTGATTAAATTTGAACTTTTCTCATTTAAATGAAACTGCATGAGCAGATGAATTAAAATTCTGAAACCACTTTTCATGCATCTACATTCCATCATGTCCCAAGTTTTAAGGTTCCAATGCCGCGTGATGTGCAGGGTGTATTCAATGACTTATGATTCTGGTATTGATATTATTTAGCAAACCTCACCAAACAATTACCTGAATGCATCAAAATAGTACATTACTTTTTGCAAGCTCGACTTCACTGTGCTGTAAGATAAATGTAATGCTTAAATTGGTTTCCAAATTATGGGTAGGATCTATAAGCAAAAAAATTGCACAAGTTCCAGAAGTTGGACTTGACATCAAGTAAATATGATGACACTTCTCAATACAGATTCATCTTCTTTCATTCGATTTACTTCTACAACTTTTGTGACTGATAATATTTCTATCTTGATCATTCTTCTGGTCCATGTAACACACACTCTAAACTGCATCCAGCATAGCCAGTATTTGCCTTGGAAGTGAAGCTATGGATTCTGCAGTCAAATATTTTAAAAATAATGGAAGAGCAAAGTTAATCCTCTTGTTTATTCTCGTCATTGTATAAATTCATATATTTTCCAATTCTTCTATTTTTCTCTCTTATTTAACATTCAGTGTTTGTTCATTTGTTTCATTCATTCTTATGTCTACTCTTTCACTTACTTATATGTCTTGGGTTGTTCGTCTGCATCTTTGTGCATTCCTTTTAATTTTAAGATTTGAGAAAATGCAAACTGAATTAATTTTATTATTTATGGTAGTCAAAGTGACAATTACAAACCTGCCAACCATATTAAGACCTTTTCAGTAAGGCAGTTTATTTCTTTCTGTAAGTATGACCTGTTTTCAGTAAGGTGTAACAAAAAATATTTTTAAAAAATACTGTTGTTGTGAAACTGCAAAACATGCATTTAAAACTCCAATAGTGATGCAAGACTGATGCAGCAACAGTAAACATTGAGTTAAAATAAATATTAGTAAAGGTTACTTAAACCTCTAGTACAGTTTCATAAACTGCAGTTCCAAACCAAATAATTCTTAACAAAATTTTAAACTGTAAGTGGGCCATGGCGATGGCAATTTACTTTCCCGCCATGTGACATCTCAAATCAACACATGATATCCACTACACATATTTGTTGCCCTTACTGCCTTTTTCCCCCATGAATCTGCCAGCATATTATGTGATGGCCTATCGGGTCCAAGTTGTTTGCAATTAGACTTGATTTGTATGCAAGTTTATAGGCTAGATAAATCATCAGACAAATCTTAAGGTACAATGTTATAATTAAATTGATATAGTTTTCATGGCAAATTTGATGAAGAATAATTTTAAGGTCCCTCACCAAATATGCTCTGGGAATTAGAGACTCTCAAACTGGTTTTTTAAAATTTAATTTGGCACATAATAATCTCTCTCTCTCTCTCTCCAACAGAAAATGTCTACCCTGGCTAACCATGTCTTAAAAAAAATTCTAGGTAATAATCACTTTTCTAACTAAAGATAACATTTTTGTACAGGTGGTCAAGAATGTCTGTAGGCCATACAGTGGTTTGAGAAAAATTTATTCTGCATTTTATCTTACTTGTAGAGATTAATATCAGTCTTTGTTTCTGTGATGCGTTTTATGGTCACTAAATTGATCAAGTGTTTCTTATTCAAGTCTTGTAGGCCAACTGGTTAGACTTTTCATGCGGAAATATTTCACATGAAATAATTATGATGATAATAGAATCAGAATTTGCAGCAAGACAATTTTCTCAAAACAACATATCATTCATTAATGATATTTTTCAAACATACTTCATATGCCTGACAAAAGATGAAAATTAATTTACCTCATTTTGTTTAAACTATGTAACTGAAAGCATGAAAATATTTCCTTATATAAAGTGATGAAGTTAATCTATTTATTCTTTCATTTAGCTCCTTTACTCAATGGGATTCACTGCAACAGGGCTTCCTCAAGTGCAATTACTGCATTTTCATGTCTTCTTGCATAAAATGATATATTTTTTTTTTAAATATAAATTTGCTACTTGATAATACATTTCTTATGTAACATGTTTTGGAATATTCAATAAAAATATCACACACAATATGTGACATCAAATAGTACATTTATATATATATAAAACTAATGTTTGAAATATAAAATTGAATGTTTGGTATAAAAAAACATAACTCATCTTGATATAAAATATTAAATGTTTTAATACCAAATATAAGATTTTCATATCAAAAACTGATTTCTGTATCACAAAAATTGAATATTTGATATAAAATGTATAATTTGCAAAGCTTTTTTAAAAGCTCAAAATATTCTATTTCATGATATCCAAAATTTTCTTCTTTTTAATTAAAAAATCATGGCTGAATAGTAAAATGGCACATCATGGGTTCCCTTGGAGTTAGCAGAAATCTACAAAGTCTGAAAGATACTTCACTACTGTAACAGTAATTGTCTGGGGGAGTAACTCAGTATGATTTGTATGCCACAACAACAGGGGAAAATGGATGCAACTGTATAGTAACTGAAATGCTACCTTACATCACGAACACGGTACTAAAATTGGCCACTAACTGAAATGCTACCTTACATCATGAACATGGTGCTAAAATTGGACATTGACCAAATGCTACCTTACATCATGAACATGGTGCTAAAATTGGACACTGACTGAATGCTATCTTACATCATCAACATGGTGCTAAAATTGAACACTGACTGAATGCTACCTTACATCATGAACATGGTGCTAAAATTGAACATTGACTGAACACTCCCTTACATCTAAATTGAACACTGACTGAACACTACATCATGAACATGGTGCTAAAATTGGACACTGACTGAATGCTACCTTACATCATGAACATAGTGCTAAAATTGAACACTGACTAAATGCTACCTTACATCATGAACATGGTGCTAAAACTGGGCAATGAATGCTACATCATGAACATGGTGCTAAAATTGAACGCTGACTGAATCTATCTTACATCATGAACATGGTGCTAAAATTGAACACTGACTGAATCTACCTTACATGAAGAATATGGTGCTAAAATTGTACACTGACTGAATGCTACCTTACATCATGAATGTGGTGTTAAAACTGGACACTGACTGAATGCTACCTTACATCATGAACATGGTGCAATAATTGAACACTGACTAAATGCTACCTTACATCATGAACATGGTGCTAAAACTGGACACTGACTGAATACTACATTACATATAAAAACAGTAATAAATTTGGACACTGACTGAATGCTACCTTACATCATGAAAACAGTGATAAATTTTGGACACTGCTATCTTACATCATGAACATGGTGCTAAAATTGGACACTGAATGCTATCTTACATCATGAACATGGTGCTACAATTGAACACTGACTGAATGCTACCTTACATGAAGAATATGGTGCTAAAATTGGACAGCAACTGAATGCTACCTTTACATCATGAACATGGTGCTAAAATTGGACACTGACTGAATGCTACATCATGAATATGTTACTAAAATTGGACACCGACCGAATTCTACCTTACTTTACATCATGAACATGGTGTTAAAATAGGACACTGACTGAAATGTTACCTTACATCATGAACATGTGCTAAAATCAGACAAATAACTCCAATAAATCTGAGAACTTTTGGTGGACAGTAGCATGGCACTTTAAAAACTAAATTACACTGTTGTTCATTCAATACATGTAATTAATTTTAATTTCAAGGGAGTAACTTTAAATTTAAATCAATCTGAGTTAATTTATATACTCTGACAAGAATACACAATGACTTGCAAATCTTTTGACCACGAACTCCATCATGAGACTTTCTGGTGCCATCTTCTTGCTTTTTCAAGCTGTAATTTCTAACCAACTTGATCACAATGGGGATCTTTCAGTACAGTGTACCTTATTCACTTTTTATGACCTCCCCTAGATTTAGAAAATTTCCCAATTTTATGGTCAGATCAAGGAGGTAATTTCCCCTTTAAATTTTCTTCTCTGGAATAGACCCTGGTAGTGGGGTGCTGGAATTGTGTGACATTATACAGGCTTGCAGTGAGTATTTTTAAGCTGAACCCTTGAACCTTATTCTTGGTGAAAGGGTGTATATAACCACTGGCAACATGTCACAGAAAAATGCACAACAAATATACCTTTATATCATTTCTAAAATGACCCAATGAAAACCAAAATAAAACTCAAAAGAATATGTGTTACAGACAATGCACTGTTACTTTGAATCTATCTGCGGGCAATTTTGTAGTGAATAAGAACATGCAGTGCTTTCCCCCGTTTTCAGAAACGGGTAGCTACACAGGTGATGTGCTGCCGGAGGGTGGGGTGGGGTGGTGGCATAGTCAGGGTCCAATTGGAAAAATGGTGCAATTTCAGGTGTTGTGAGGGATCTTTTAAAAAATAAATGAAGCCCTTTTTTATTAGCCATTTTTCATCTATATTACTGAAAAATCTGTCAAAACAGCTGGAAAAATGGCATGTGACCGCTACCATCAATGCCACAAACTTAATCCCAGACCTGTCAACCCTGACAAGTCCGTCTCAGTAAGGCAGTTGATTTTTCTCTGTAAGATTGACCAGTTTTCAGTAAGGTGTAACAAAATATTAATAACTGCTGGAAAACATAGATAAAAGTTCGATGCAGTGACGATAAACATCATGTTCAACTGAAAAGTTTGTAAAGTACGCGCAGACTTTATTTACCACTAGTACAGTTGCACAAACTTTAGTTCCAAACCCTATGCAACTCAATGGCTTGTTGCTATCTCTCATTTCCATTTCACATGACGATGGCAATCATATCTCCTGCCACGAGACATACTCAAACTGGCATGTGATGTCCCATAAACATAACTGTGTCCTTTCCAGCTTTTATTCACAAGAATCTGAATATTCCTTTTTATTCTTCTGTGTTGATTGTTAACACTTTTTTAGAAGCTTATTTTCCCTTTCGTCTTAAACATGCATCGCTTCCTGGATGCCATTTAAAAAAAATTCTATCATCCACAGTTTGATCATGCAGATGCTTTGCATGAACAAATAGGTGCAGTTAAAGCTTCTGGGATGCTGCTGTAAAGTTAGTCTGGTTCCCTGACTAATTTTACTAATTCTAATATGAAACCCGGATCCATACTAAACACGGGTGAACCGATTATCCGGAATTTCGGCAACGATCATTTTTCCTAAGTTTCTCCTTGTATGCCATAGTCCATATTTTAAAGGTAATTTTCGTAAGACATACGGCAAAATCGTAAGAGTTGGCAGGTCTGTAATCCCAGTGATAAATAACAATTCAAAAACAATGCTAGCTTTGTAATTTAGCTGTCAGTGTCACATGATCACAGAAATGAAAGCACATGACAGAAACAAAATGTTTCTAATTTTCATTTCAAAGCAATGTACTTCCATTGGAAATTCATTAATGTTGTATCTACTGCTTTCATCAAAGGTGCCCCTGCCCCCATGTGTTCATATTGGACTGGTTTTAAAATTAGGTTAGGCAGGTTGTTTTTTTAAAAATAATTTTTGTTTTTACCACGGGGAAAAAAGTGCAAGGGTTAGCAATGAAAAACAGGGATGGTCGGCCAACTGGAAACACATTTTTCTTTTTTTTGGGGGGGGGCCTAAGCATATGTGATTTCTTGCTAATCAAGAAAAAATCCAGATACTTCTATTCAAGCTTGAACTTTGTTGGGTACTCAATACCACTGAATCTTTCACATAACAGCGGTCAGCCAATGATAAAAAGAGCAATCCAAACAAGTACATCATTATAATAACCAGTATTGTTACGAATATGTAAGTAAGTTGCTTGTGTGTTAGTTTTAAAATTCTTTTTTTATTTTATTTTTGTTTCATTACATTTTATTGTAATGATTATTTTCACGGGATTTGATATTTTTTTCAGTTAAGTTCAATTTGTTTAGAACGTAAAAATATTTCTTCAGCACTATTTTTAGCTCACTTTGGTTCATAGATTTTGTAAACACTAAGCAAAGACGATTGGCTATTGTCAAGGTCATTTCGGCCCGCATGTTAGCTAAAATGTAAACAGTCTTTCTTTTTTTATTTATTTTCAGTGTGAGAATTTGGTTCTTAGATAGGGCTATTCTTGCCTACGTGCTAATTTTCGTTCTTTTTATTGCACTGTTCAAATGTTAAGAGACCACATGACCCATCAAGTGGGAATGAAATGACATTTTAGTTGGGTTAAATACTCATTCCAAGAGCTTTCCAGCCAGTCGTATTCTTAACACCTTGAAGGTACAAGGTGTTTTATATTGTTGATGCCAGCTTGTTCTGAAGTTTTTCTATATTTTGGATTTAATAAGTTATTCTCTAGAAAACTAAACAAGTGCTTTATATTTATAAAAGTTCTGGGACAAAGAAATTCAGTGGAAATTTATTCTGGAGTTTAACAGAAACATTATAAACTGTGATTCAAGCAAGGATCTGTTACCACCAGTACAATGACCTAATCTGATGTCATTGCCTCCATATTGGAATTTCATCAAGATTCGAACTCAGATTCTATTAGAACTGTTTAGTGATAGGACTTTTTTCAATCTTAGGATTAAATTTTGGATTATATTCACAAACCGTAAGTCCTATTTCCAATTTTTACATTGTTTTCTAGGGAAATAAATTATTTTGTTAAAATATACAAAGCTTGTTGGCTTCACTCTTTTCTCGTTATTTTTGTACGAGCCTACATGTAACAGGAGAAAATTGGGGTTCGCGTTTTGGGATATATGAATTTTGGCTAAAATATTTCAGAAAATAGTTTTTTGAAATTTAAATTCCCCTAGTTTTTAAATCCCAAGTACTATTATACATTTTGTTTGAAATCTTTAGTGAAAACAACAGGCTTTCATTCACAATGTCATTAAAAGCGGAGACTCTTCTTTCCAATCCTACTCAGGAGCAGTTGGATAGTTTGAAAAAAGATGAGTTGCTTGAACTTGCCAGAAAAAACGATCTTTCTGAAGTGAAGGCTTCCTTGACGAAACAAGAAATTAAAAACATTTTGATTCAATATTTGGTAGAGAAGAATGTTTTGATAAAAATGTTTTGGCTTTGGTCAGTAAGTCGGTATCAGACTCTGACATAAAATTAAAGGAATTAAAAATAAAATACAAGATGGAATTGGAGTTAAGGAAGCTCGAGCTTCAGAAGAAGGAAAGAGAGAAGCAACTGCAACTGCAATTTGAAGAAAAGGAGAGAGAGATACAGGAAAGAGAGAATGATAAATGAAATTACAATTTAAGAGGAGGAGAGAGAGAGAGAGAGAGAGAGAGAGAGAGACAGGAGAGAGAGAAAGATAAACAAATGCAATTGGAGTTTCTAAAACAACAAATGCACGTACAGATGCAAAAAGAGAAGGTAGAAAAGAAATTTCAAATTAAAATGAAAGAATTTGAACTGGTAAGTGAAAAGCATGATCTCACTTTACATACAAATTCAACTTTTGACATTACAAGAAATACCAGGTTAGTGCCCCCTTTTAGAGAAAAAGTAGACAAATATTTTATTTATTTTGAAAAAGCTGCTGAAAATTTTAAATGGCCAAGGAAGCAGTGGACTCAATTATTGCAATGTGTACTTTTTGGCAAGGCCCAAGATATCTATGCATCTCTGTCAGTACAACAAAGTTCTGACTATGGTTTGGTTAAGGAGTGCATATTAAGGGGTTATGCGTTAGTCCTTGAGGCTTATCGGCAAAAATTCAGAAACTATAGAAAAAAAGATGGACAAACTTGTGTTGAATTTGCTAGAGAAAAAGGGCAGTTATTTAAGAGATGGTGCTTAGCCAAGAAAGTTGAACATGATTATGAAAGTCATGAACAACTTGTGTTACTTGAAGAGTTCAGAAACTGTGTTCCTAATGACATTAAGAATCATCTTGAAGAGCATAAGATTGAAACCTTGGAAAATGCTGCTCTTGCTGCTGATGAGTATTCTTTAACTTATAAAGTTCCTGTTATAGGCAAATCTTTCACTCAGCAGTCTACTGGTAGAAAGGTATTTCAGCCTAATACGACTCGTTCTAAAACTCAATCTGGCACAACTTTTAAAAATCAAGCTTCTGATAAACTTGGTTCAAAATCCTTGTCTCTTCCTACGTGTACCTATTGCAAGAAAAAAGGACACGTCATTTCTGATTGCTTCAAACTGAAATATAGGCATCAGGATCAAGATAAATCTATCCTAAATGCTCTTCTTTCTAAGAGGTCAAGGTCACGTATTGAAAGCAATACATTTGTTGGGTCTAATAAACCCCCATCAGATTTTATTATGGAGAATTATGAACCATTCATGTCAAAGGGTTCTATATCACTATTGGGTGATTTGGCAAACCTATCCCTATTAAAATTTTAAGGGATACAGGAGCTTCTCAGTCTTTTATTATCAGGTAATTTGCCTTCTTCTGAGAAGTCCTGTTCTAATGAGAGTGTTCTCATTCAGGAAGTAGAGTGCGGCTTTGTTAATGTTCCTCTCCATTCTGTAAATTTGTCATCAGACTTAGTTTCAGGACCTGTGACAGTCGGAATAGTGTCATTTTACCTGTTGCGGGCATTCATTTGTTGCTAGGCAACAACCTAACTGGAGACAAGGTTGTGGTTAACCCACTTGTAATTGACAAGCCTTCTTTGGATCAGAAAGTTCATCCAATTGAAAAAGAATATCCTGATTTATACCCAGCTTATGCAGTTACTAGAGCTATGGCAAAGAAAGCTCTTAAGAATGATTTCGATAAGGAAAATATTCCTTTAGCTGACACATGTAGTGGTCAGGCTTTTTCTGAGGTCACTTTTGCTCCCAATTTGGATCAATCAAAAGGTATTGATCACAGTAATCCTCTTTTAAATACTCATTCTCTTTTATCTAATCAGGGTGATAAATGACAATCACTTGTCATCGAACAGGAAAAAGATCCTGAGATCTCCTGTTTGTTTCAGAGGGCCATTAGTGACACTGAAGCCACTGAAGTACCTGTCTGTTATTTCATTAAAAATGGAATTCTTATGAGAAAATGGAGACCTCCCGAGGTACCTGCTGGTGACGAGTGGTCAGTGAACTATCAGACTGTAGTTCCAAAATCTTAAGACAGGAAATACTTAGTTTGGCCCATGAAACTCCTCTGGCTGGTCGTTTAGGGATAAATAAAACTTATTACAAGATCTTGACTCACTTTTATTGGCCAAAAATCAAAAGTGATGTTTGTAAATTTTGTAGATCTTGTCAAACTTGTCAAATGATAGGAAAACCCAATCAGAAGATACCTAACGCTCATCTGCAACCTACTCCTGCATCTGACGAACCATTTAGCAGAATTATGGTAGATTGTGTTGGTCCCTTACCTAAGACCAAGTCAGGCAACCAATATTTGTTGACCATTATGTGTGCTTCAACAAGATTCCCAGAGACAATTCCTTTGAGGAATATTAAAACCAAAAAATAGTAAAAGCTTTGATAAATTTTTTTACTCAATTTGATTTTCCCAAATCTGTCCAATCGGATCAAGGGTCAAATTCCATGTCTGGAATTTTCCAGCAAGCTATGCACGAATTAGGCATTAAACAATTTAAATCTTCTGCCTATCACCCTGAGAGCCAAGGGGCCTTAGAAAGATTTCATCAGACTTTAAAGAATATGATTCGGTCATATTGCTTTGATACAAGTAAAGATTGGGACGAAGGCATTCACTTACTTTTGTTTGCTGTTAGGGAGTCCGTTCAAGAATCTTTAGGATTCAGTCCCTTTGAACTAGTTTTCGGACATACTGTGCATGGACCATTGAAGTTCTTGAAAGAGTAACTTCTTTCTAATGAAGATACTGAGCTCAGTCTTCTTGATTATGCTTCTAAGTACAAGTTGTCAAAGGCTTGTGAGGTAGCAAGAGCAAATCTGCACTCTGCTCAGTCCATAATGAAATCGAGATATGATAAAAATTCATGGGATAGGAGTTTTCAACCTGGTGATAGAGTTCTGGCTCTCTTGCCCATTCCACAAAATCCCCTTTAGGCCAAGTATTATGGTCCATACACAGTTGAAAAGAAAGTAAATGATTTAAATTACATCATAGATACTCCTGGTAGGCAAAAACAAAAACAACTTTGCCACATTAACATGTTAAAGGAGTATATTGAAAGAGATAGCCAAGTAAATCATACAATCAATTTAGTTGTACCTGTCCCACCAACTGAGGATTTAAGTGAAGAAATTGAATCGGACACTGTTGATCTTGGAGCAACAAATCTTCAAAATTCGGAAATTATGAAAAATCTGGACCAGAAATTTTTACATTTGCAAGAACAAGAAAAGAGTGAACTTAAACAGTTATTATTCAAATATAAGCACTTGTTTCTAGATATTCCTACAAGGACAAACAAAATTTTTCATGACGCTGAAACTGTAGATTCAAAACCTGTGAAACAACACCCATACGGGATGAACCCTCTCAAACAGGAATACTTGAAAAAGGAAATTCAGTATTTGCTGGAGAACGATTTCATAGAGCCCAGTAAAAGTGATTGGAGTTCACCATGTATACTTGTTCCGAAACCAGATAAAACTTTCCATATGTGCACTGATTATAGGAAGGTGAACAGTGCGACAAAAACAGATTCATTTCCATTACCAAGAATCAATGACTGTATTGATAAAATTGGAAATGCCAAATATGTCACCAAATTTGACCTTCTGAAAGGATTTTTGGCAAATTCCACTAACGGAAAGGGCAAAGGAAATTTCGGCATTTGTGACTCCAGATGGACTCTATCATATAAAGTAATGCTGTTCTGGATGAAGGGTTCCCCAAGTACTTTTCAACGCTGATGAATATGATTACCTCTGGTCTAGATAAATGTGATGCTTACATCGATGATGTCATCATCTACAACGACACCTGGAAAGAGCATCTAGCCACGATTCGAAAAATTTTTGAAAGACTCACTGATGCAAATTTGACAATCAATTTATCTAAAAGTGAGTTCTGCTGTGCTTGTGTAACTTTTCTAGGACATATTGTGGGACATGGACAAGTTAAACCTATAGGTGCTAAGGTCAAGGCTATTTCTGATTTCCCTGTGCCTGTCAGTAAAAAGCAACTGATGCGATTTTTGGGTATGGCCGGATACTATCAAAAGTTTTGTTCCAATTTTTCTAATATCGTTGAACCCCTGACAAACTTGTTAAGTAAGAAAAACAAGTTTCTTTGGACTGAAAAATGTCAGGAGGCTTTTGATATATTAAAGGCCATACTCAAAAGTGTGCTGGTTCTTACAGCTCCAAATTTGAATCAATCTTTTAAATTATCTGTGGATGCAAGTGATGTTGGGGTTGGAGCAGTATTGATTCAAGAAGATTGAAATGGTGTTGATCACCCAGTGTGCCATTTCTCTAAGAAATTAAATAAATACCAAAGAAATTACTCAACAATCGAGAAGGAATGTTTGGCTTTAATACTGGCGTTACAGCATTTTGAAGTTTACATTAGCTCAGCTCCTTCTCCGACTGTTGTGTTTAGTGATCACAACCCCCTTACTTTCATCAATAACATGAAAAATAAAAATCAAAGATTATTAAGGTGGAGTTTGTTTGTACAAGAATATAATCTTAACATCAGACACATCAAAGGAAAAGACAATTTGACTGCAGATGTACCTTCCCGTGTATAGAACTATTATTTCATGTACACTTTAAATAATTCATAAGAATTTTCTTATGTAATTTTGTTTTACCTCATGTATAATTTACATATGGTAAAAAGAAAGTTTTATTTTATAAATCTTTCTTTTTCTTTATGGGGGGAAGAGTTATGAATATGTATTTAAGTTGCTTGTGTGTTAGTTTTAAAATTCTTTTTTATTTTATTTTTGTTTCATTACATTTTATTGTAATGATTATTTTCACGGGATTTGATATTTTTTTCAGTAAGTTCAATTTGTTTAGAACGTAAAAATATTTCTTCAGCACTATCTTTTTTAGCTCACTTTGGTTCATAGATTTTCTAAACACTACATGAAGACGATTGGCTATTGTCAAGGTCATTTCGGCCCGCATGTTAGCTAAAACGTAAACAGCCTTTCTTTTTTTATTTATTTTCTGTGTGAGAATTTGGTTCTTAGATAGGGCTATTCTTGCCTACGTGCTAATTTTCTTTCTTTTTATTGCACTGTTCAAATGTTAAGAGACCAAGTGATCCATCAAGCGGGAATGAAATGACGTTTTAGTTGGGTTAAATACTCATTCCAAGAGCTTTCCAGCCAGTCGTATTCTTAACACCTTGAAGGTAAAAGGATTTTTTATATTGTTGATGCTAGCTTGTTCTGAAGTTTTTCTTTTTTTTGGATTTAATAATTTATTCTCTAGAAAACTAAACAAGTGCTTTATATTTATAAAAGTTCTGGGACAAAGAAATTCAGTGGAAATTTATTCTGGAGTTTAACAGAAACATTATAAACTGTGATTCAAGCGAGGATCTGTTACCACCAGTACAATGACCTAATCTGACGTCATCGCCTCAATATTAGAATTTCATCGAGATTCGAACCCGGATTCTATTAGAACTGTTTAGTGATAGGACTTGTATTTTTTCAATCTTAGGATTAAATTTTGGATTATATTCACAAACCGTAAGTCCTATTTCCAATTTTTACATTGTTTTCTAGGGAAATAAATTATTTTGTTAAAATATACCAAGCTTGTTGGCTTCACTCTTTTCTCTTGTTATTTATGTACGAGCCTACATGTAACAGGATCTGTAAGGAAATTGACCGAACAATCTAAAGGTGCAACTTACTCCTTTGGAATGGTAAAAATGTAAAATTAGGGTAAGAAAAAGAACGTCTGTTGAGTGCACTTTGTAAAATAAGATAATAAAATAAAAACTGAATGTTTCAGGTCCATGATGCCTCTGTTCATTTTCACACAGCTTTACTTTCCAACACATACCGCCTCGAGATTAAACAACTGGCGACAGCTGGCAAAACTTATGGAAATTGCACCATTTGTTAGATGTAGGGAAAAGCTGACATGTGGTGATAATTGAACAATAATTTAGTCTAAAAAAAATCTACTAAAATGAATTTCCTGGAGTAACTAAAAAGAACTTGGTGAAAATGTGCAATATTGTGGTGATGCAATAAGAAAGTAACAAGTCAAGAGAACTAGTCAAATATTAATCAGGGCTCTCTGAAAGTGATAAAACCCATAATCTTGACCCAGGGAATCCATTTCTTGAGATGCTGGAGAAATCACTGAGTTTGTACACATGGGCAGCATCACACAATCTGCACCTTTCCTTTAAAATGGCAGCAGGGAAAATATATATAAATGGCATGCATATATACTAATATTGATTACTAGTGTACTTCTAGTGTTTTAGTTGAGTTCAAAATAAGTGACTTGATGTATATTGTCTTCTAAGCTGTCTAATTTAGCATAATGCTTTTTCAATTAAATGTGACTGACCGTTCATTTTCCCGATGCCTTTCCATCATTCTCATGACAGTGCGTGGTGTTCTGTCTTTGCTATTATCTTTGCGAGAAGAGAAGTGCCAACACTTCCACCTTTCTTTCCACGGCTGTTGACTGCCTCGGGAGACAGCAGAAATGACCCAATCTTTGGATAGTTTCCATATGGCCGATATTTGCTTTTAGATCCCTGAAACAAGATGCACATGATTTCTCATTAGTTTATTTAGTAACATCTGTCCAACTACTGACAATGAAATTATGGAAAAACAAGTCAACACATTCGGGGGTGTTCTTGCTTCAAGCATATAATTTCCAACTTACCAGTAGTATCACGATCTAAACGACTTCCTTGCATCACCAAATTTATGACCCTAGGGTGTTGTACCAAGGAGTGAGAATAGACCCAGAAGCAAATTTTAGCTGCTTATCTGAATTCGTCCTTGTCATGCCTAGTCAGTGTTTATATGGTTAGAGGGTGGGATATTAACAGCTGCCAGGTTCCTTGCAATTAGGAATGGACCCAGGACCATTGTCAGTTGCATGCATAAATTGGTCTTTTCATGCCCAGTAAGTGTACATATGGCTACTGGGTGGAGATCTCAATAATTTCTTTATTAGACCCCAAGTCCAAGTCAGTTGCATATTTCTGAATTTGTCTTGCATGCTCAATAAATGTTTATATAACTAAATGTATAAGGTGGGAATTTCATTAGTTTCTAGTTGTTGTTACCTTAGGGTTTCAATTTTATGTTGACACTTGAGTTCATATGCAAGCAACAATTCTCATAAACATCAGTCTCATCATTTTCAGTATCTTGAATTTACTTAAAATAAACTCCAATTCCTTGGCTCAAAATTTTAAAATCTGTCAAATCTGCTCTTATATGCAGCACAAAGAATTAAGTATCATTGTTCAAGCATGCACATATTTCCACACAGGCAGAATAACAGAACCCCTGCTTTTTCTAAAAAAAAATAAACAAACCAGGAATGATATAGCTCTTTTACACAATAACAAAACAATGATCAAAAAAAAAATTCAAAAGTGTATCATGTCTTGCCTGCCAACAGTACTATTTTAAAGTTTTGTAAAAACTTCAATGACAATAATGTTAAGATAGCTATGTCTTGCCATTTGCAAATGTGGAAAATTAATACTGAAGCAAAACTTCAATTTAATTTTCTTCCATGAAAATCTACTTCAAATCAATATTTATAAAAAGAAAATGTGTAATACCATTAAAAAATATGAAGAAATTTAGTATGTCCTCTAACGTGCCGTACGCTCACAGTGATCTTTACCTGTAATGCAATTTAAGTGATTGTTTTGTGGTACTAAATTGTATAAATTCTTTACGGACTAAAGCTGTTGTTGAGTCAAACTTCAGACAATTGTTTTCTTTGATCTTCAGCAATAAAGAAATAACTAAACTAATTAAGTCTAATGACTCAGTTCAAACACAACACCATAACTACATAAGACACATATCCTTGATCAAACACTGCATGTCCTAAGACCAGCCATAAGGCTGAGTTCTTCACCCAAGGACAAGATCCCTGGTTGAAAACATTAAAGAACCTTATTGTCAGGTTGAGAATTAGACAAGTGCAGAATGCGCTTACTAGTGATCAACAATTTTTGGTGATGTTCCAAGATCAACCTGGGCTGTTCGGGCAAACACCCAGAAATGTCAGAGATCATGCTCTTGGTATTTGGTCAGGAATCTCAGACAGGTGGCCCAAAACCTGCATTTGTCATTAGCTATTAAAAGTTGGCCTGATAGTTATGTGTCCTAGGTGTAAGGTAGGTCAGTGACCCTATTCTTTATACTGACATGTGCCAGTATCTGTGTTTTGCTGTTAACTGTAATTCTATTTTTAAAAAATTCTGGTCAAATGGAATGAAAAAAACAACAAAACATGCATAAAATGTGTGATGTATCATTTCTGCACTTAAAACCCCCTTTTAATGATGTAATACAAGTTTTTAAAAAATCTCCATGTTTTTTAAAAGTGCTGGAGATATTGTCATACCCTCCATCTATCAGTCCATTATTGCATTTCATAATCAGCAGAGTGGAATTTCACAAAACTTCAGTTACGTTCCCTCTGTGGTGTTAGAGAGACATCATTTACAGCTAACACCTGTGGGTCCCAGAGAGCCAATATATAAAAATTGTGATTAGAATGACATTTTCTAAACTTTTTAAATGAAATTCAAACATTTAATCAATGCTGGAAGATGCATCATATACAGAATGTGACGTTTTTGTATCATGACACCTAAATCACTGAGGGAGGGGTGATTACCAGAGGTGGGGTGAGTTACAAGGGACTATTTGGATTATGCAGTGAAACATGTGATGGCAAGCCATTACAGCTGCTCTGTTTTCTATTGGCTCTACTGATCTGACCAGAAGAGCTTATATGATGGTCTGTTATCATCTGTCCATCCATACAAGTTTGTTATTGCTACTGCTTCCAACTACTAGGAGGACTGCCATGAAACTTCATCCCATGGTCTATTTGGCCCTAGATGAAAATGGCACCACTTATACATCCAATATGGCCCCAACAGTGGCCACTTGAAAATCTTATTATCACTACTTGTCCCTGAATGGATGGTCATATCTACATGAGGTTTTCACTAAAAGCCTTTTCATGTCTAGTTGGTCCTAAATTAAAAATGGCGCCGATCTAATTTCCAGTATCATCAAGGCAGCCATCTTGAAAATCTTGTCATTGTTACTCCTCTTGAATGGATGGTCATATCAACATGGAGTATTCACTAAAAGACTTCTAATAACCTCTATTAGATATATATGAACACGGTGCTGATCTGGGGTCTGTACTGGCAGCCACAGAAGCCATCTTGAAAATCTTGTTATTACTACTCCTCCTGAATGGATGGTCATATCAACAATGGGGTTTTCACTAAAAGACTTCTTATGCTGTCTAGCTGGTTCTCAATAAATATGCTGCTGATCTGAATATTTTTTGGTTAAAAGGAAATTTATATTCACCCTTGAAAGGACTAATTTCTTTTATAAAAGTTGAAGAATGTTTATATTAAAGGCCTTGTAGAGAATGATTTATTTAGTTTTGATGTTTTACAGCACAACAACAAAAGTAGGTTATTTTTTGCTGAGGCAGCTGGAGAGAACTGCCTTGCCCAAGGACACATCAGGGTAGCCAAACTGGGCTGATCCAACAGGAGCATGAGGAATGAGAAGTATTCTAAATTTAAATACAGTATATTAATTCATCAACTCTAAGAACCAACATACTCCTCCCTACTGATAGTGAATATGCAAGTTTTTGTAAATGGGTTGGGGGAAAAACTAATTTTAATGATGTAATGCTCATCTGTTGCTACTGCATAGCTGGTACTTTTCCAGGTGGAAAATACCCTGACTGTATGACAAGAATTCATCCTCCCATTAGGGTGAATCAGAAGATTCAAGAACACCCCCACCCGACCCTGCCCATGCGCATCATCCTTCATTTGAATCCTGGGAAGCAGCTCAATTTAATGAGACATCAGTGCAGGTTGGGTGGACAGAATTTGGCAATTGTAACAGGCAAGTATTACATCATTAAAATTAGTTGTACCCTACCCCAAATGTACATTTTAATACCAGTAATACCATACCTGTTGCTATTGCTTAGCTGAATTTGTCTGCTTGATATGAAGATGATTCCACAACTAGTGAATAAAAATGAACACAATGAATACTCACCTGTGTTTCCCCCTTTTGTACAAAATTTAGTGTCACAACCTTCAAAGATAAAAGAGATAGGCCCATAAAGCAGCAATGGCTTGAACCTCAAGACTTCCATTTTCATTAAAAAAAAAATCAAAACAACAACAAAACAACAACAAAAAATATGGAAAGGGACTGGTAAGCTCTCTTGACAGTTAATGCAATCCACCTAGAAATGGTAGAAGCTGAAATATCAGTTGAACCTTTAATGTTGAGGAAAAGACATATCCTACCATTCCTTCTCCATTTAGAGGCTAGTGCCAAATAAAAACGTATAGGTGTTAACTGGGCTCAAAAGTCTATTTTGATATTCCCGACACAGATGTGGCCGAGACTGGGAATCTCAAATGGGAGTAGAAACATATTATTTGGTGAAGAAAAAAATGATTGGCAAAGGAAAGAAACAGACTCAATTCCACTGAACCTGATACAGCCCTACTCCACAGAATGGGCATGAAACTCACAGACACTAGGGTGAGCTAGAAAACTGTCTCAAGGAACCTGTTCTCGAAGGAAGCTTCAACCAAAGTTTCATAGGGAATTTATTAAGAGACCACATAACAAAAGAATGAGTTCATTTAGGCATCAGAAAGGGAGACACTGGTCTTTGCAGCTTGAAATACCTGATCAGGTCTGCTAAGCGAGAATCTGACCTGATAGCTGGGCCTTTAGAATACCTGAGTGTGTTGGAAAGGGCTGCTCGATAGCCCTAAGCAGTACAAAACGAGGAATGTTTCTCTTCAAAAAATAAGAGTAGAAAATTGGGCAATGCACTCATACAGCCAGGTCTGACACATTTTCTACTACACCAACCATGAATGAATCTCCATTTGGAATCATATACTTTTGATTTTGATCTTCTTCTGGATTAAATGAATCGCACTTGGAAACCTTGATCAAAAGATTTTCTTGGTGGACAGATTGTTTAAGATGAGCCAAGCATGAAATTGCAGAATCTGGGGGCTGTTGTGAATGAAAGAGCTCCTGTGCTGCAACAGGAGGTCCCCTCTTAGGTAGGGTCTCAGTGATGGTCCACCAGCAAATCAAGATCGTTGAACCCGAGGAGCAATCAAAATGAGTGAATCAGTGGAGTGCCCGACTGTTGAAATTGTAGGATCATTCTGAAAGGTGGGAAGGTGTAAGCGATCAAACAAAACAACTTTAGGCTGAAAGCCTCCACTGCTCAGACCCTCTGATTGCGAACTCCGGTAATGTAAAAGGGGAGCTTATTGTTTAGCTTGGTGGCAAACAAGTCCCACAAAGTTGGAACAAGGAGTCTGCTACAAATTGATAAAGCAATCATTCCATGAGGACTGTTCCCCCTTTTCTTGACAGAACTGTCCGCAAAATATTCTTTATGCTGGGAATGTGGCCAACTTGGAGAGTAATTCCTTCTGTAGTTGCCCATAAGAGAAGTGGTGCCTCCTTGTCTCCCGAGGTATGCCACATTGGCTGACATGCATAGCCTATCATGTGCTGAAAAATGACATCAAAGCCACAGCAAAAACTGATTTTTAATCCTGTACTGAAGGGGCTCACATGACTTATGTCCAGTAAATGGGTCCCTATGCCTGGGCAAACATGGGTCAGACAACTCAGATCTATAGAAAAACACTACCCTATTCTGACAAAGATCTGAGTTCTCCCTATGACAGATTTGCTTGATCTCATCAATGACTGACAATGGGGACTGAAAGGGTGCTGCTACCCCCCCCTTATGTATATGTGTGGGTGTGAGACTCAGTCTGCACCAAGCTGTGGACAACAGAATTCTCATTAGGATATTAAAACTAAGAGTCCAGGACCACTAGCAAAAGTTGCAGTCCCCTCCTAGAACCAAGCTGGGCATGCCTGAAGTGGCTAATTGTCCATTAAAATGCCAGGAATAAAGAGATGCAAAACCTTTTGTTTTATTTGTAATTATTTGTAATTCTTTAAATATTTATGTATTAAAATTGATGAACAAATTTCATATTATTTATCTACAATGTAGTTCACTTTTGTCTATTTCTCATTTCGCACAAGTTTCTGACACATGGTTTGCGGTCATATTCCTTTGCACTGGGTCAATCTTCTTTCACTAGCATCAACTGAGTTAAGGTCTCACATTTTACGTCTCTGAATCTCATTACAATCTTTGTCCATTTGCCATTTGATCCCCAAAATACTGATCCAAATTTGCAAACAGATTGTCTAAGACACAAGGTGTCTTGATTTAGAGGTCACATGCACTACTTATTCGGCTACACTCGGAAACGAACACAGTACATAATTAATGAGCATGACCTCAACACACACCACAGAAAATCCTTGAGACTTTTTATCAGTACAATTTTATTCCTTGTCCAAATCATTGAATACTAGCTATAACCTATTCTACATGTGTCCAATTTATGTGAGTCGTTGGCACTATCATTTTAAAACAATTACAGTACACAATCATATACACATCTCTTGTGTTAACCCAAGATACTGGAAAATTTCTAAGCCCTGATTGGCTGATCTGGATAACAGTATTTCATAATACATGAATTGGATATGTAAATGTTGACGTAGTGTTTAAAAAAAACTAAAACAATACAAATGCATATGGAGGACACCCACATAAGTGATTTTCCGAATCTAATATGCATGATAAAGCATATCTTACACCTCTGGGACAAGTAGTGGGTGCTGCTCCCATTCACAATGGGGTGGAAGCATGACTAGATCTCAGTCATCATGAAATGGGGAGTGCTGCTCCTCCCTAACAGGTGTGCAGAACCCATTCTATACCCATTTATAACCTCCCTTGGTAGGAATTGCAGACACAATGCAATTACTGAATATATGTTGTGACCAACTTTAAACATGCTGTCAAAGCACAAGGACACAGTATGCTGTTACAGACTTTGGGTTAAGTATCTTGGCTCTTTGATCAAAGAAAATTAGTTGGATACATACTAGCTGATCTCAGAAAAGCTTCTGACCTTGTTGATTACAACATTCTTGTCAATAAATTTAATATATATATCACTGTGACGATTCATTCAGCGACTGGTTTACAAATACTATCCAACAAACAGAATGCAATGTGTCAAAATAAGTACTTCATCTACCGACACCACTCTACCAGGTTTCAAACAAATTAAAATCAGGCTCAGAGGCGTCCCTTCTGATAGCCTCACTGACATTCCTGGTACAAGGAATATAATAGCATGAAAGTATACACAGATTAAAGTATCAATGTATTAATTATTACCATCTAACAAAAGCTAAATTGGAAAATAACAATCTGAATCTCAAGTTGAACAAAATTTTGTCTGAGATGAATATTAATAATGAAATCCTTGAGGGGTGATAGTCAACAATTTGCAATGGAATGTACATATGCAAGTCATATGTCATAAAGTCAATCCATGCCTGGTTACTGAACAAAATAATGCCATATCTATCCAAATCAACTCACCTCTATACCTTAAATAATCACATACTACAAGTCTGTGAAAACGCATATCTTGGACTAAAACATTATCTGAAGACTTCAAGTGGGACTCTCATATCAAAGTGACCAATCAAGCAAACTCTTCATTGGCATTTCTCAATAGAAACCTCATACACTGTCCACGGACATGCAGACAAACTGCATATCTAGCTGTAGTCTAATCCTTGCTGCAGTATGGTTGTGTTGTCTTGGATCCCCATTACACCAAGGATATCAATTGAGTTGAGAAGGTTCAATGCCAGGCAGCGAGATTTGTATCTAGTGACTACCAAACCAGTTAACTCATTAACCCCTGAGCCAAACAGCTAGGCATTCCCCTACAGCATACGTGCAGAGAGATCACCTCGAGTAGTGTCAGCCTTACCAGTGCCTGTATCCCTGAGTCTTGCTGAGAGTACTTGGCTTGCATATTTTTACCGAGGGTGCTACTTGCAATAAATGTTATTTTCTTATTTATGTTCCTTCATTTAAGCTAAAATCTGGCACAGCAGTTCTCAATAAAATTATGTACATAATGGTATAAATTTCATGCTACATGCAGAAATAAAACTGATGCATAAAGATAAAATAAATGATTTTCTTACCAATTTGTTTCTCTTGCCACGAATAATCCATAAAAATCCATTATGAATTCACACTGAAAGATTAATACTATCAACACATGAAATTCATTCCATTTTATGTACGCAGAAACTCCTCTTGACATCTTTCTTGCAAACTTAACCTCATGTGAATACTCCGTCAGAGTCTGTCAAGTAAAATTCTACTCCCTGCGGCTGATTCTCGTAATTTTCATCATTTTCTAATCTAAATATTTCCACCATTTTTGCCGCTATTGAAATCAAATTTTTTTTTTCCTTTTCTTCGGCAATGTTCGCTCTATCTATGTAAGCTAAAATTTTATTGGTTAAAATACCTGCATAATTGGGAAAAGGCTTGAAATCAACCAATGGTTTGTGCCGATTTAACTCATCATGCGGGATACAGGCCTAGACTAATACTGCCACTCAGACTCGGCGCTCGGGAAACAAGCTGGGTAAAGTGCGCCATATTATCGTGGCACTCGGGAGACGAGGAAGGAAAAGTACGAGGAGTTATAGAGACGGCAGGGGTTAATGAGTTAACCAACCCTCAAGTCAGGCAAAGTATGATCCGACTGACATAGCTCTACAAAGTGGTCATGGGTTAGTGCCAGCTCTCCTATCCAATGTATTCCTAAAACCAACAAGACATAAATGTCAAATCATAACCAAATCTTTTCCTAACTTCGTAACTAAAAACACTGTAGAAAAACAACCAATAACAGTAGATGCTTTGTAGTTGTGCATTGCAAAACAGATCAATTTATAAATTCTTTATTTGTATAAACAGCTGTGGACTGGAATCCTCTTAGCGACTGCTGTGTGCATGTCAACAGCGAAGAGCTTCAAGGCAGCACTTGAACAGTTCTACTAATGTTTTAGCAACTCTCTTCTGGAGCAATTTTATCCTCTAACTAGCCCTGCACTGTACGCATTCAAACTCTGATTCAGAACACAGTTTAATACAAAAGCAATATACAACCATACTTGGACAACTAGAACTGATAAACATTTCTGACAAGAATATTCTTCAGATAATTCCACTAGCAAAAAAGCGAACTTGCACTATCATGCAATATTGAGAACATCCCAAATGCAATGAATGTCATTAAAATGCTTAAAATAGGTCAATTAATGTTTCTGGGAAAGGCTAAACATATACATAGCATTTTAAACTACATGGCCCCATAATAATTATATCTCAAAAAACTATTTCCTGAATGAAAACAAGGCAACACTCTCAATTAAAGATCAGTTTCAGCTAACCATCTTTTCATTACAAAACCAAAACTAAACACTTTTAAGCAAAGTTTTCATTAACTGAGCTTACTATTTTGGCACAAATATCAAAAGGAAATATGTTCAAGTGTTAACACAAATATATTTTTAAAAAAAATCTAAATTACTGGATGAAAAATGGAACCTGTTGGATTTAACAAATTCATTACAACTGTAATATATAAATTCCCAAACCTTCCATTTTCTTGCCTCACTACTGGATACTGTATATACCTAGTTTAAGCATATTCTTATAACATTTTCTGTTTATTAAGGTCATACAGAAATTTACATTATTACCTTTTTCTGGGTTTTTGTTTCCACCAGAAAAAAAAAATAATGAAGAATTGCATATGCTTTCTTTATTGTATGTTCAACTATACATACATGTAAATAGGCAAAGTAAAATTAAAAAATAAAAAGAAAGCCACAGGGAGAATTAGTTGCTTATATTACTCACATTAAATAAAGTCATCATCATGATAATTAATACAGCCTAGGCCTAATGTTGGTGATGATCCAAATGTTTGTTAAAGAGGAAAGAATGTCACATCCTATCAACACTATTTTAACCCATTTCATAAGCTATCTGGTTAATTAATCTGTTACTAAATGGCCCACACAGGTGACAGAAAGAAAACATCACCAGTCACAGCTGAGTGCAAACTCAGGTTAGACAGTGCAGTTACCTTATCTACCAAACTATTTGTTCCTATTAAAGCAGATCCATAATTAATATTAAATGATGCAATGGCTATCAATCTATTCTAGAACTGAAAATTTTTTGGGCAAAATCCACCCTGCATTTGACCACATTTTCTATATATGAGGGATTAAATATATACATAAAGGATGGGCATGAAAATGTGATGCACAGGTTTTGTGCTTTATTTTTATTTTTAGTGTCATTTTTGAAAAATCAGTGTGAATCTGATAAATGTGCATTCTAGAATGGACTCTATAGTCTATGTCTGTCAGCAGTATCAAATATTTATGGGTTAAAATCTACTAACCTGGTGGTTTGTCTATGCTGCCAGAAGGTGATGTCCTTTGAAGAAAGGTACATATGGTAACACCCAGCATGAATTTAAGTCACCAGACAGTGTTACAGTCTTAGTAATCAATGAAAGGAATTACCCTCCAACCTCTGACCCCCTTTGTAAATACTGTGAACATAACAGATCTCAGCACTGATCAAGAATAATAAGCTAGTGCTTTTCAAGAGTTCAAAGTAAAATGCTAATACAGCATGTGAGTCAGTTAATTCATGCATATATTGATTTTCTGAGCAAAGAACATATTTACATTTGCAGACTCACTTGTTTGTGATTGGAGTATGTGACAAGCTGCTTTATCCCTTTGTCTGCAGCCCGAAAAATAACTTATTTAAGAGTAAACAGTGGAAACAAAAGGTGGACTTAACAGCACAGAGTAATGACAAACCTACTAATCTGGAACAATTACAACCTCTATCAGAAGAACACATGAAAACCACATTTGATGATGCCTGGAAGATACAGTTCTGCCAACTATGATTCTGTCCTAGGTAAGAATTGGACTTCCTGACTGATGCTTTTAGTTGGCTTTAAAATGTTGTCATTAATACTGTCATTAGTGTATATTTCTCATAGTACTGATGTGGCAACATAAAAGTCTTCAAGCATACCCTGCTGCTCTTTAAACTTCTGTCACTGCAGCTGGCATAATGCACCAGCAGTTCTGGGTCTATGCAGTTTGGAGTAATCAGGAGAACAAATAATACAGACCCTGATCCGCTCACACATTATTTTGTCATATATAAAAATTACCACAATCTGTCAATCTGATGCATGTTAGTTTCCCTTGGTTAACAGATGAAAGGGTCTTCTGAACGTAGTCATCTTATCCATCTGTTATAAAACTAGAGTCCAAATCATCCTTGAAAATGCTGACAGGTCAAAATCATGCATTGTTCAATTCTGAATAAGATTTATAAGGCTGGATTAAGGTACACAACTCTAAATGCTGAGTACAGTTTTATTACACAGGCAAGGGGACTCGTTAAATCTAAATGGCTTTTTACATGGGGCTCATGGAGCTATAATTTACAGGTTCCCCTAATAGAAAAAAATAACAGTTGAGTACTGGGACACTAAGGAATTTTAAATTGGGGTCCTCAAAGAGAAACTTGTATAAATGTTGCTTTAAATTTGTGTCAAACATAAAATTATCATAATCAAGAAAGAAAATTGCAGACTTACTGTTTCAGAGAAAACTGTGATGCTGTTGGTTGTTAAAATTTTGTTCTATTTGTTCCCCAGAGTATCCATTTTAACCTCTGTGCCAAGCAGTAAAAAATTCTCTCTGCAGTTCATTGAGTAGTTAAATGTCAAAATATAAGTATATAAGTTAAATGTCAAAATATAAGTCTCTGCCTGCCTTACCAAGATACAAGGGTTTTACATACAATGTATCTAATATATCAAGCGGTATACAATGACACTCTAAGGATAAATGATAATTTCTAGATTTAAATGAGAAAATCTTTCAAGTAATATACTTATTGAGAACCTTTCAATTATGTAAAAAGGCTTTCCAACGTTACAAGTCTCCAATACTACCTTTTTATTTGGCCTTGATTTGGGCACATATTCATCATCTCTGTCATCCTCATATTCAAAATCTTCCTCCTCCTCTTCCTCACATTTAAGGTTTGAGAATGAACAAGAGTTGTGTTCATCTGTCTGTGTGCAGGCATCTGATCCATCTGCTGTAGCCATGGAGGCATCAGTGCCCCCAGCAGTAGAAGTTGAAGAGGCAGGAGAAAAGGACAAGTTAAGGAGAAGTGCAGTTTCGTGGTCGGACTCCATCAGCAAATGTCTATACAGATGACTTGGCTCCTCATAGTACAAGGAGTATTCAGTCTCCATAATTCTAAACAAACAAAAAATGTTGATCTTTAAACTCACAATGTCTTAACTTTATCTTCTCCATTATGTGTCCTTCAGTAGTGCTCACACATCAAAGTAATGCATGGATAGGTTCCTAAAGCGGCCTTCTCATTATCTTTTGATATAGCTGGATCAGAATTAGAAGTACAAGGTAAAGTCAATCAACAATATGACAAAAATATTCCAGTGCTGTGTAAATATATGGCTCACTTGGAAAAGTTGGCATTAATTTAGAGTCGGCTACCAGCTGATAATGAGAATCTGCATTGGTAACCAAAGTCAGGTCGTGATGAAAACCAGGGACTATTCTAAAACTGAAAATACTGGAGAAAAATTTCCCCTTCCATTTTAAAAAAGTTAGAATTTTTTTTTAACTTGGAGGTACTGAATAAATTAAGGTAGTGCTTAAACAAGGAGCATTTTGGTCATGAATTTTTCAGCAGTGTTTTAGAAATAAGTGTGAATCTTGCAACTGTTAATGTTGGCTACTTTTAAAAGTGAAATTGGGAATTAATTTATATGTGGAAAATATAAGTGATACATTTGTTTGTTTATTTTGTTTTATTAATTAGATTGAGTTCACCTACATGCTTTGATAATGAATCATTTAACAACCTCATCAATACACTGGCCAAGAAAACGTCATCTGACCGTATTAATTTGCATGAATGTACTATACATCCTGAAGTTTAGGCATTAGTACATAAAACCTGCAAACAAATTTTACATCATTAACCCATGTCTGTTAAAATATAATGCAACTGTAACTTCTGACAACTGTGTGCATGATTCCTATTGCACAAGGTTAGATTTTTCAAGTCTTTTGAAGTTTTAAAAAAAATATATTTTCTTACGGAAATAAATTTTTTTTTGTATGTTATTTTGTTTATAACTACACAAGTACAAATACAGCAAAACAAAAAAACCCCTAATTATTATACTACTACAGCAAGAGATGCATTCTCTTCTGGTAACAATTTATGTTATGATTCACTTGATTTGATTCATTTTATCACACTTTTTGGAAAATATATGAAAAACAATTTCTGAATTTAACAAGTGCTATATATTTTGTTAAGTTTTAACATTTTGTAATCTCTCAAATTCAATGAGCTTGGGACAAAATTCAGGGAAGAACAGGTTAAATGTAATAAACAGCACTCTTTATGAGAAACTGGTGACACTACTGTTGTTAAAATTGAGGAACTCGGGTCAGAATTCTCTCTAACTAGTGAAGCAACACAGTATATCGTATTTTTACAGAATGAAAAGATCACTAATATGCACATGAACCTTAGCTGCGGTTTATCTTCAAAGATGCAATGTCTCTATTTCTGTAAAAAAATTTTCAAGCTGATTTATTCTAAATGAATTGTAAATTGTCTCAAATTCTGGCATTTCTAAATATGCAAATAGTTGAACAAAATGGTAGAAAACAAAACGAATGTAAACATACTGTCAACAACACTTGTATATATACATCAATAGACACGATTTAAGCTCAAAATAATCATTTCAAAATAGTTATTTTTCAAGAGGGATTTGGTAGTGATGAAAAAATATAAACAGATAATTCATGTGAAAACTCCTCAAATGAATAATCTCTGCCTTATTAGCACTAAACTGCCTCAATATCAATTGGGTGCATAGTTATCACTTAAAAAAATTGTTTTATGGAATTCAGGAGACTGAATTTCAGCCCAAAAAATAATACAAAATGCAGGCATTGCAGCTTCAGGATTTTGGAAACATTTGCCTTTAAAATGTTTTAAAAACTTTTACAAAGAACTTTTAATTTGTGGTACTAGCTGACGTCTTCATACATGGGTATCATACGTTCATCGTCCATCATTTGCTGGCACACAAATCATAATATAGTTGAAATTCTAATTTAATGCAATTTTAAGGTGGTCTCATAATAACATAGCTGAACCCTAAACTGTTATAAAATAATTGGGGTTTACCCTCTGGCTAGTTGCGTTAACCGCTCGCTTTGTACAGTATAATCGTAAGAACCTATACCTAGTGCAGTCTCAATGCACTGGTTTCTACTGTGAAAATTCATTAGATGATACAATCGTTCTTATTGATCCTTTAGCGGCCATTTTTGTGCCCATCACGAGGTGTTACCCTTGTTCATCACTTTTTCTAAAGTTTAACGTTTATGTCATTTCTAAGTAGACACTCGTATTTGTCAGTTAATTTAAAGGGGAAACAATTGATCAAATCCATTCACCTACCACAAAAAGGGCGATATTGAGAAGTACGCAAAAAAGGGGAAAAAACTGTACCTCATGCCAGGCTTCAGAAAAAGAAAAGTTAATTAACGAGATCAGAACAAAATTTGCCTTCAGACTGATCAAGCTCAATTTATACTACCACATAGTATTTCAGAACTCTAGACCTAGTCTAGTCTACTCAAAGCTGTCCAATTGCGTTGTACTTAAAGTTATTTTTTTCCCGCGCACAAAGTTTGATGATGTAATCAGCGCGCGATGTATGCCAGACTATTAAATTAATAGATCTATTTTAGTGACTAATAAAAATAACATGCTTTAACTTTTATAACCCTGACGATATAATGCTTATATAAATTACCAGTTCATAATTTTCGCGTCATAAAAATAACTTGAAACTAACATACACATAAATTAATGACGTCATTAGAAGAGCAGGCCATATACATGTTTATGATGGATGAAGTGCATCGTTCAGATTCTGGCATTGCTGGGGTTAGTAGTGTAGGTACGTAAAATTTATATAAATACAAATGACAGTAACTGTCAGACTCTGCAAAACCTTGCATGTTGATTTGCAGGATACTTAAACTACTGTGAAAAAGTAAGCACATTTTGTTCAACCACTGTAAAAACAGGTTGGTGCGAAAGTATGTAGGACGGACATGCAGGTTACTCTGACCTTTTTTATTTAAAGCTGTTTGGACAGAAGAAAGTCTTACTAATATGGGTGAACTCGCATGACAGGTGTTAACGGAGTTGGTTCCCTTTGCTCATAATCTTATACGTTGTTATATGCTTTCCAGAAGTGCCACAATAGAGCCGTCACATGTTATCTATGGACTCTTCGCTTTTCCTGAGGTGAATGATGCACCAACCATGTTTAGATATCATGTGTGTGATATTGATATACCTTCGTACTCACTTGTACGTTTAGTCCAACAGCAAACTGCACAGACCCAGATCTTCCGCCGCATAATGTGCCGGCAGATCGGAGTCTGTATAGTCCGATAAATCAACCCCCCAAAATCTGTGTTGATACTGATGTATGATATGTGGGTCTGATGTCACCTGTTCATTAAAATGTCCAATTTTACTGCATGCAAATCTTCCAGGAACATACCTGTATACAGTTTAGACACATACCGTATTTACTGCATGTTTTCGGACATTGTTTGTTTTCGGACACTGTTTTTTTTGGGCAAATGTAATATTAAAATGCCTTGTAATTTTTCGGACGTTGCTCCACTATAATTTTTTCTATAATTTATGTTTTCGGACACAATCTAAGAAGATCTGCTGCTTCATTTTAAAGTAAAATTCACAGTGTGTTTGCTGTTAATTTAACTGATACAAAGTTCGCTTCATTTGGTCGCCAATTATTTATTGTGATCACGAACTTCCATGGATTGATTGTCAGTGTAGACATCGTTACACACGAAACCACTTCACGCAGTTGTGACAGTTATGGCTTTGATTAGAAACCATGACCCCTGCTTTATATCATTAAACAATACATCAGAGAGTAAGTATGGATTAGTAAATTCATTGGCATCGTGCAACAAAACAAACCCCTTATCCCCAAGGCATTATTACCAAGGGTTTAAATGTAGTTATTGTTCTACAGGTAATAAACCTCTTTGTAGACGATAAATATTGATTGTGGGTTCAACATGTTCGGTACATCGTGTGCTCTTTTAACGAAATCCAGATGGCTGCCCTTTATTTCCGAACACACCTGTCAAAGAAATCCCACAAATTATATTATTAACAATTATCACCTAGACACCCTGAAATCTCCAACATGCATCAAAACAATCTTAGAGTAGTCGATTGTTTTGAGTCGGCAGGCTCTACTCATTTTGAAGCTACCCTCGGCTAGGTGGAAAACAAAAAGAAGAGAGAACCACAACAAATAGATCACCTTTATTTTAAAAAAATACCAATATATTAACGACTCGTATATTGCAACTTGCTTGTTATTTTTTACCCTTCCTAGGCGTGCGTACAACACTCACCCCATATGGAGCCTCTCATCCTTGGTGCTCTAAGATCAGCCCTCATACATGTACCGGTAGTTTTACTCTCGATACTAAAATGTTTCTGTCATAAATATCGTTAGGATTATAATTCCAAATTTTTTTATTTAGTTTATATTAATATCTTAATTACACAGACATAAAGCTTGCATGCGTTTGTAAGGTAGATTTTATTGATCACTGATTAGTAAAGGGTTAAACTGGATTGCACAATTACTAATATGGCGGTTATTTTGGAAAATACGCACACAATCGTGGCTCTAATACATGTATGGCTGCGTTTTCTGGTGGATGGACATGTATCAAATAGACAAAATAGGCAAGTAATGCCTGTTTTTCATTCATTATCCTTTCCGTGGTGTTAGACAAAATACTTGTTTTACTTCATGGCAGCACGTCGTCATGTGAGCTAATGTTAACTTCGTTACGGATGGGGGGGAAGACAAATTTGTCTTCCCCGTTTGTTTTTGGACACCTAATTAAAGAATTTAATATGTATTCGGACAACAAAAAAAGTAATTATTTTTTGCCGTCCGAAAACATGCAGTAAATACGGTACGTGTACTTGGTAACAGCCATATCTAGCATAAAATTTGTAATGGCCACAGAACAGATGGTTTTGCTATTCCATGTGGATTTACAAGTCACCAAACAAAGGATTTGCTCCGGAAATGTAGTGTATATGTCACCTAAAGAACCCTTCTGCATATGATGCCTCCACAGCCACAAGTGTATAAAATGTACACCGATGTGTGCAGCCAAAACTGGCTGCAGATAATTGCAGCTTCTAATGAATATGTGATATCAGCTCCTAACCCTAAAATCAATATCATCATGGATGAGGGTCTGATTTATCAGCCTAGGGTCTGTACAGTTTGTTACGAGTAGTCAGTAGAACAAGCAACAAAGACCAGATCTGCAAGTGCATTATCCAATGGCAGATCAGGATCTTTGTTGTTTATAGTTTGACTCAACTTACAAGTGAGTTTACATGGTATACAATGAATTATGGCTGGACATGGGCATGTTGGCTCAAAAAATGATACATGCTATATGAAGATACGTCAGAGCATCTAATTTTCTTTACTTATGTGAAGAAAATTAATGTGAAGAAACTGTTCTAAAGCTAGAAACTGATCTCAGACTCTGCAAGCTAGTTTCTGTCTGCTAACAGTAATGTTAATTGGGAATTTGGGATATTTAAACAGACCATTCACATACATAATCCATGCACATTTTTACCATATCAGTTTATGTAACATAATGCATATGTACATCTATTAGTCCAGATCACAGTAAGGTCGTATGAGTTATTTCCCTTATTACTGTTGTACTCTCTTTTTGAAACATAGAATGGTGCAACGTGTGCTAGAGCAGTGTGATTAAACATGATTGAGTACAGCCCTGTCTTATCTATTGAATTTGTCATAGAAAGACATTACATGGTGTCAGAAGGATGGCAACTTCGCCTACATCATCAATACCCTTTCCGCCGAAACTGGAGCTTTGGGGAAATTTATCTGCGAACTGGAAAAAATTCAAGAGAGTCTGAGTGAACTATGAGGTAGCTACAGGGCTGGCAGAAAAAGCGCCAAAACTGAGAGTAGCCACTCTTCTTACGTGTTTAGGGCCAGATGCCATAGAACTGTTTGATACTTGCACATTTTAAGAGTGATGGAGACAGAGATAAACCTGACAAAGTACTTGACAAGTTTGAAAAGTACTGTATAGGAGAAACAAACGAAATTTATGAATGGTACAGTTTCAGTTGTCGACAAAAGGAAGCAGGCGAGAGCATTGATGCCTACGTTGCTGCGCTAAGGTCACTAGCACAAACGTGTAACTGGTGATTTAGAGGACAGTCTGTTGCGAGACAGAATGGTAATTGGAATAAGAGACAACAGCAGCAGGAGAAAACTGTTGCAAGACAAGAAGTTAACCTTAAGAACTTGCATAGATATTTATCGAGCAAACAAAAAATTGCAAAAACAGATGAAAGTTATGAATCAGGAAGAAGTGTCAGCAGTAGCCCAAAGGAAGAGTGAAAAGTCAAAAAAGCAAAGTCAGCAGCAAAGAGAGTGTGACTACTGCGGAAAAAAACATGAAGCAAACAAAGAGGCTTGCCCGGCCGTTGGGAAAATGTGTGCCAAGTGTGGGTTAAAAAACCATTTTGCAGTAAAGTGGAAGCAGAAAACTCCAAAATGGAAAGCACACAAAAAGAGATACAAGCAGAAAGAAGGAGTAAAAGTTATAGATGATGATTCAAGTCTTGACAGTGATCGTGATGAATTTGTGTTGACAGTCGAAGAAGTGAATGGGATAGAAACATACTCAAAGAAATTATTTGCCAAAATAACTTTAGGTGAGAGTCGGATAAATTTCCAGTTAGACTGTGGCTCAACAGTTAACATAATCTCAGAAACAGATTATAAGACAGTATGCCTTGATGACAGATTGAAGCACCTGGAAAGAACAATGTGACACTTGTCATGTATAACAACAGTGAAACGAGAGCTTTGGGTACAAGAAAATCACACATTACAAATCCAAAGAATAAGAAAGTTTACATCTTAGAGTTTGTAATTGTACAAGAGAAGGCAAGACCCCCACTTGGAGCCCAAGCAGTGCAGAATATGAAACTTATTCCTGTAAATAAACAACATATCATGGCAGTAGAGACAACGTAAAACCTCATACAGGAATATGAAGACATATTCAGTGGAGAAGGTCTCTTGGAAGGAGAACTCCACCTTGAACTGACAGAACAAGCCAAACCAGTAAAACTGCCAGTGAGGAAAATTCGATTAGCTGTTAAACCGAAGTTGAGGGCAGAAATTCAATGACTGGTGAAACTTGGAATATTGACTCCGGAGAAGGAATCAACAGATTGGATTTCTAGCATGGTGGTGGTTATGAAAAACAACAAGAAAATAAGGCTGTGCATTGACCCACAACCTTTAAATAAAGTCTTGAAAAAGGAACCATTACCCAATTCCAACAATAGAAGATGTTCTGCCAGCCCTGAGCAGGGCGAGAATTTTTACTGTTTTGGATGCAAAAAATGGGTTTTGGCATGTTAAGTTAGATGAGGAAACTAGCAAACTCACCACATTTGGAACGCCATGGGAATGATACAGATGGAGGAGAATGCCATCTGGTATAGCACCGGCGCCAGAAGAATTTCAGAGGAGAATTGATGAAGCCTTGGAAGGGATTCAAGGTGTGAAAGCAATTCATGATGATATTCTAGTTTGGGGAAGTGGTGAAGATGATGCTAAGGCCACAGAGGATCACAACAGAAAGCTTCGAGAACTGTTTGAGAGATGTCACAAAAAGAATGTTAAATTGAACAAAGATAAGATGAAATTGAGACAGAAGGAAGTCACATTCATGGGACATGTGATCTCGGCAGAAGGCTTGAAAGTTGATAGTGCTAAGGTAGAGGCAATCAGAGAAATGCTTACATCGACGGATAAGCAGGCAGTCCAGTGACTGTTAGGTATGGTGAACTATGTGCAGAAGTTTGCTCCAAGGCTATCGGAAGTGACAGAGCCATTGAGACAGTTAATCAGCAAGGATGCAGAGTTTTACTGGGATCAAATTCATGACAAATGCCTTCATGAGGTTAGAGAGATATTGACATCAGCACCAGTGCTAAGGCACTTTGACCATGAGAAGGGCACTATTCTTCAATGTGATGCATCGGAAAAGGGGCTAACGGCTTGTTTGCTGCAAGAGGGGCACCCAGTTGCCTATGCCTCATGTGCATTCATTGTGACTGAGGTAAATTATGCACAAATCGAGGAGTTACTAGCAATAGTTCTTGGAATGGAAAGGTTTGAGAACTACGTCTGCGGGAGACGAGTAGTCATAGAAAGTGACCACAAACCACTTGAAATAATCTGCAAGAAAACTTTAGTTAGTGCACCAAAGTGGCTGCAAAGAATGCTCTTAAAGCTACAGAAATTTGACTTCATTGTAGTCTACAAGCAAGGTACACAGATGTACACGGCTAATACATTGAGTCATTCATATTTGCCCTGCACCAAGAAAGTAAGGGATCGCGATAGAGTGTTTGAGGTTGATACCCACTCATTCACAGAGAAAGCAATAGAAAGTGTGAGTATGGTTGAGTATCTACCAGTTTCTATGGTACACATCACTGAGATTCAGAGAGAAACTGAAACAGATTTTCAGTTAAGACAGCTGACAAAAGTCATTCAGAGAGGATGGCCAGGAGAAAAAAGGGTACTTCCACAAGAACTACAGTATCATTTTCCTTTCTGAGAGGAACTGACATTACAGAATGGCCTGATTTTCAAAAGTGACCGTGTAGTGATCCTGGCCACACTGAAAGATTTGATAATGGAAAGGCTGCACTCCAGACATAAAGGAATACAAGGCTGTCTGCGAAGAGAAGCTATATATTGGCCAGACATGAATCACGAAATAGAAAACTATATTGCAAAGTGTGAAACATGCAATGCATATTCTTCTCAGCAGCAGAAGGAGCCTCTCATAAGTCACGATGTGCCTACAAGGCCATGGGAGAAGATAGGTGTGGACCTATGTGATTTTGACAACAAAGCATATCTGGTCACAGTAGACTATTATTCAAATTTTGTTGAAGTTGATAGACTTTATAATAAGACTGCCAAAGAAGTCATCATAAAAGTGAAAGCTCACATGGCCAGGTATGGAATACCGGATGAACTTGTATCAGACAATGGACAACCATTCTCAGGAAAAGATTTTGCAGAATTTGCACGTACTTACGAGTTCAGACACAAAACTAGCTCACCAGGATACCCTCAATCAAATGGAAGAGTGGAGAACGCGGTGAAAACAGTGAAGAGATTAATGAGGAAAGCAGTACCGTCTAGGTGAAATCCCTACCTCACTCTACTGGATTTCCGGAATACACAAACGGAAGGATTGCATTCATCACCTGCACAACGTATGTTCAATAGGCGTACAAGAACTTTTTTGCCAGTGTCAAAAAGACTCCCAACGCCAAGGTTACAGTCACAGGACAGTACCAGATCTAAGTTGTTGGTAAACAAAAGGAAACAAGAGAAATACTACAATATTAGTGCAAAGGAGTTATAACCATTACACAAGGGAGATATTGTTAGGATTAAACCCAGCGACAAACATGGTACATTGCGCAAGGCATACGTAGAGGGGAAAGTTGACATTCGCTCTTACAAGATTCAGACAGAAGATGGTGGTGTGTATCGCAGGAACAGAAAGCATCTGCAAGCTATAAATGAAAATTTCATAGACCCTGATATTCAGGACCTACACCCAACACCTGCGGAATCGCGAACAACAGATAGACTCATGCCGTCTGAAACATGCAAAACAGAAACAGAAATTCATGTACCACAAGAAATTGAAAACACCAATAGTGGTGGAAAGATTACATCTCGGAGCAAGACTAGACCAAAGATGAGTAGACAACAACCATTGAATAACAATGGCGAATCTCCAGAGAACTATCAGACATCTAGAGAGAGAAGTGTTAAGAAACCAGTGTATTTGAAAGACTATATCACCTAAATATGAATGTATGTTAATTCCTAAGACAGTGATGCAGAGTTAAAATAAGAGTAGAAAAAATTGATTTAAGACGGACAGAACTTTAAATAATTCATTTGAGTAAATCATTGCTAGTGATACCTAGGAAAGCTGATCGTTCGATATTAAGGAATAATTTCATTTGTCTCATTATTGAGTCTGCTTGCATAACGCTGAGAATTCTAGTCAGATTTATTTGTAGTAAATTTAGGACTCCTGAAAGAAAGTGCGCAAAGTATGACAAAGGACTTATATATTAACATTATGTGCCAGCAAGCAAGTTAATGGAGAAAATCTATTCTAAGAAGGGAGATGTAACGTAATGCATATGTACATTAGTCCAGATCACAGTAAGGTCATACGAGTTATTTCCCTTATTACTGTTGTACTCTCTTTTTGAAAACATAGAATGGTGCAATGTGTGCTAGAGTGGCGTGATTAAACGTGATTGAGTACAGCTCTGTCTTATGTATTGAATTTGTCATAGAAAGACGTTACAAGTTTATTTTCTGTTGTAGCGTATAAGTCTCTGGACTGAAAACAGTTTGTGTGCCCAACCCAACACCTTGATGCTGTTTTTGCACAATTAACTGTTGCTCAGACATAAGAGTTAAGGGAACAATGTAGCCAACAGAACTGTAAAAACAACTTTTTGATGTCGATTTTCAAATAAAATTGATAAAAATTATTGCTGCATAATTTTATTTCACTCCATGATAATATTTTAAGAAATAAAATTTTAGGTTGATTTCATTGTTTGTGAATTGTCCAGTTTTACTTCATATTTAATAGCAACAAAGTGTTGAAATGGTAATAATCTGATTGGATAATTTGCAGAACTTTAATTCTTGCTTTCTTTTGAAATTTGGGTCAGCTGACGAATGAACAAAAAAAGGATTTATTTTGCTTGGTGTTCTATGACAATGCAACACAATTAGTCATTAGGTGCTGAGGTTGTTGGAGTAAAATGCTTGCCCCAGGACATGCCATGGCTTAGTCAACCTTGGCTGATCTGATGGTAGGATTTGAACATTTCAGAAAGAATTTGACGTACCTACATGGAATCAGTTTGTTGCACATGCACTTTTCCCCAGAGTAATAGGTGATATTTTGGATAATTCCAGTTTCATTGCGGTTTGGTTTTATGAATTACTTTTTTGTAGTTATTATTTGGTGAATTAAATGCAACAATGGGCATGCAAAAGAGATATAATGTTGCACCTTGAAAACATAATGGTTATTCCCATATCCAGTGGATATTGTCAATAGGTAATGGCCATGCTGTGTTGATAATGAAAATAACTTGTTTTATCTTTAATAGTTTATTCATTAAAAGTTATTTATTAAACATGTGTTTGTTGAAATATAGTATGGGTCTTTTCATTGATACTGTTGTTGTGTAACAACTGCTCCTCATAAAAAAAATGAAAATTTCCCTTACAAAAATATGAGGGGAAATTGGAGGAAAATCCTCAAGTAATCTCTGTACAGTCTTTGAAAAAATCATGAGCTGTAGATGATATTAGCAGTCAAGGGTGCTCACACTTTGGAGTTGTGCTAATTTGTAGCCCATGTTGCCCTGTGCTATAAATTTACATTACAAGTGCCATGACTTTCAGAGTGAATTTGAAGGCATACTGCACATATTACAAACTGCTTTACTAAAGTCGCTGTTGACTATACTGTTTGCTGTGGCTTGACAGGAAAATTTGGGTTGGGGCTTAACTGTGCACATAAAATAAAATCTTTGAGAATCCTTTTTTTCCTGCAAAATATATTTCAAATAAAAACAAACAAAAAAACCAAAGGCATTTGCCATGACTAGACCGCGTACTTTTGGACAAAATTAGTATCCTGTGCGATTTATCTATGATCGTATAGTTCTGTATTCATATGGCTCGCTCTGTAATTTGTAAATGCTATATTTCTCAGAATAAATTAGATGATAAAAGAAAGGCTTGAAGTGAATGCTGTTTGTGAGCATTTCTGGATATAAACAAAAATCTGAGTTGCCCGTCCAATCCATCATTTTGGATCATAAAGTTCTGTTAGTGTTGTAGACATTGAAGATTGTCCCAGTCACCAGGTTTTAGCATTGGAAATTAGCATTGGACAATTGGTCATTACTGAAAACAAATTATTTGACTTGCAAAAGTTGTTGTTTAAGTGGACAAAGAAATATTGTGTAAAATCCTATTCAATGTTCATAGTTTGGTACAATCTTGGTAATCATCTCCCAGGACGTCGACATGCATTGGTAAGTTAGCTTTACAATGGTTGAAAACTAACATGCTAAAGAATTGACCAATTAAATAAGGCCAAACATAATTCAACTGGGTCTACTACTTATGCACTCGGCACTTTTGGCAGTTTGGTCCTGCAAGAAAATAAGTTACATTACCTGACTTTGTTTAATGTTTACACTATTGTAGTCTTTTTGTTGTTGTGGATTTTAGAAGGAATTCCGTATAAATTTATTCAAGCAAGAGGATGTTTTGCAGGGTTAATTCTAGCAATAAGATAATTCTTTATTTTGGTCTACATAGACAGTACATCTAAATATGAAGTAAAGTATTTTAAACATAAAAGATCATATATATCTTATGTACAAGTATACAGACACATCTACAACAATGGACTGTGCCCAGCATTGTTAAGAATGAAATTATGTAGCACATTTAATGAGTAATTTGTTTCATCCACTAATATGAGAATTGAGATGAATGGCATAGTTCCACAGAGATTTCTAGATACAGTTCTTACTATTAGATATTTTACTGTTTTGGAGTCTCCATCCCTCCAGTAGGGAATTTGTCATCAGAAAACGAACTTATTTGGGAACTCTGCTGCATATACTTTGTAACCTCCTGACCATCACATCATCACTCTTTAATTTCTATTGCAGTTTATATTCAGACTTTCCTTTAATACAGATCTTAAAAAAATTATATATTAAAAAACAAAATTAGTTGCACATGTATAATTTTGTTCTTGTTTTGTAGAGAAGTTGCCATTTTTAATATTAGTAGTAGAAGTTGCTGCTGTTATGTTCTTGATATTCAAACAGGTTTTTCTTTTATAACAGATCCTTACTACAAAACAAATTTACATTTTTATTCATCAGACATAATATAGATTTGGGCTGCATTATAATAATTCTGCATATTGTTTACAGATATTATTGGAATAAAGGTGCCCTGTGATAATATGGCACCATTAGTTAGTTTCATATTGAATTTAAGTTCTGTGTCAGTGCTGAAAGAAAATTATTTTTTATAGATGCAGGCCCAGGGCAGGTAACTTTAAAAATTCACAAGCCCTGAGTCAAATTCCACAAGACCCAATTCCAATTTTGGTATGCAAAATTTGCCCCCCCCCCCTTTGTTTTACTATTAGTTTTGACACAATGTTGCAATTGCTGTACTTGAACTATGAAAAGATAAAAACAAAATCAGATTAAATTGATATGTATTATTCAGATCTCAAAAGATTCCATGTAAAGCAATGTTTTCCTATTGTTTCTCTTTACACTTTAAACCATTTCCAAAAAACCTACCTGTTAGTTGTCTGTGATTTTAATTCAGCCTGTTTGGCCATTGAAGGCAGCTCCATTTGATCAGATGTAGGACTCATTTTGGTCACCACACACTTTGTTTGACACTGAATGAATGCTTTAAAAAATTCTTATTACAAATTTCATGTCTTTGTGTGAATTTGGAAGGTATTAATGTTATCTTCAAAACATAAGAAATATTGCAATTTCCTTGTGCAAGGAAAATCTTATCTAGGACCAATTGGGAGAGATGACCAACCAGGGATGGCACTGTCATTAATAAACCTGTCACCGAAAAAATCGCCAACCTAATAATTTTGTCGCCAATTTTTCAAAAATGTTGCCATTTTCATAATACAGTACTACCCATTTATCTCGATATCCTTGTTACCAAGTTAATATTGCCAACTTAAGTGGATGTAGAGATAAGTGGGGGAGGACTACAAAAATAATTTCGCATACAAGTGAAATTTGTTAACCTTTTACCTCATACAAGCGCCTTTGGATGCCTCTACTCCATTTGCATGTAAGCGCCTTTGGACGCCTCTACCCGATTCGCATATAAGTGCCTTTTGACACCTCTACACCATTCTCATGGAGGCGCCTTTTGACGCCTGCTGTAAACATCAGCCATTTTGAGCGGGTTTTCGTAGCGCCACCTTCGGGGAAAACCCCCTATTAGATATTACATTCATTGGTGTGAATGACCATTACGTTAGATCACGTGGTCACTGTTTATGCTCTGGTCGAAATCTGCTATTTAAAGTAACTGGGTCGTATTCTCCACTCTCAAAATGGAGGTAGCGGATTTCGTTCAGTACTTACTCGAGTTTTCACGATTAGAATCACAACTATGAAAGCTTCAATAACAAAGGCAAAGGCTCAGATACTGATGTAGGAAGCCATTAGTTTTTATAAATTATCAAATTCAGCTGATTTAGTGATGTAGACGCAGACAAAGAACTTGTAAATTTCGAGTATGAGAAATGGCAGCTACGGTTGGTCACGCGGCTTCACGTTCTTGACGGTGAACAAGTTCTCTCAAGATTTTAAAGCACATAAAAAAATTCTTATGTGAAAAATAATTTTACAGTTATAATGATCGGATTTTTCTCTTAAATCTTTCCATACGTAGTGTATGTGTACCAAAAACGTAAAATGGTTACAATTGCAGTTAAACGTAATATACACTTCACTGCTTAACAGGCCTATGCGTATGGAGTAGAACAGGTAATAGGTGTTCTGTTTATAGCACACTGCACTGGGTAACTTTGCTACATGCGTATCGAAGGGCTAAAAAGCCATACACTCTATGAGGTAAAGGGTTAAGAGGTGGCCCGACATCAGTGCATAGGATTTACACAGAGGGAAAATAAACAATTGAAATTTTTATTAATTGAAGACAAAACTAACCTCAGATACACATGTATATTGAGAACATATAATTATGTAGAAGAATCTATAATGCGTAAAGTACTGTACATGTAAATGAAAGATCCATAAATTCGAGTATGGATCACATGTTAGAAAATTTATATATCATTCACATCATGTTAGAAAACAAAACTGTTCTCGTTTGATCTATATCCCACTGTCAGCAAACACATGTTGTTAAACAGTTCAGTGAGATATTCATGGTTGCCAGTAGCACATGACGTTATTAGTTGTATACATGCCACATGTACATGGCCTAGATTTTGGTAAGCTGGAGACAGCTAACATGTTGCGGAGGCTACCAAAGGGATGAGGCTGTTAATTGGGAAATGAAAACAGTTGAACAAAATAAAAAGTTCAACTAACATCTTTGTGACCGAATATATATGGTTTCAAAAGATTCTAATTTTAATTTGTGTTTTATGCCACCTGTGGTAGCAATTGTAAGCCTAAACATTTTTCCTGCCAAGTAGAAACTCGCACGGCACAGTGAAAGTGTTCAAATTTCTTTGGAAAATACAACAATCGATCAGATTCAATTGCTTTTATTTTTGTTTGTACTGACTTCTTTTGATGAAAGGTGCTTTGTTTTCATTGAAAATTGTAGTCATCTTGCTTTGATGAATGGTGCATGTGTAATTGAAGTCACTGTTAAATACAAACTTTGATGACCAAACAAATGCTGGTTTGTTATTGCAGCTGTAACATCAAATAATTGTAGAAGAGCATTGATTGCCTGATTTGTACATTAAAAAAAGACCCCAAAGCCTCCAAAACAAATGGTCGAATACAGCCAGTCCTTTTCCTGTCTTCGGAGGTTAATAGATTGTACCTAATCCGGTAGCATGACTATCTATATCAGAGCTTAAAATACCCAGTCCTGGTGCCTGCATAATCAGAATATGATGTAGAAACTCGCTTGTCAATATGAACAAATGATTTGTTTATGTAACAATAGATAGCCCCCAGTGCATTTTATATGCAAGCATGGGCGCCCGCTGGATTTTTTGCAGGGGGGGGGGTCAAAGCTTTGTGCAGGGGGGGTCAGGATTTTCAGGGGGGGGTCAGTCACGGCTGGGAGAGTTGGTATAAGAAGCAGTCTGAAACTAACGCTAATATTTATTAAGTGTTTTGAACAGAATCTTGTGACATATTTTCAGCTTCGCTTGCATGATTAAACTTGTCAGAATTTATGTATATATATATATATATATATATATATATATATATATATATATATATATATATTTGCAGTATGATTTCCCTTGGCCCATGCTGCGGGCACCGATGTATCCAAGTTTGCCGCTTCCTTTTATGGTGCTTTTGAATTTCTCCACCCTGAACCCAAGGTTGTATATACAGCCAAAATGTTATAGCAAAAGAATTTGCCAGATGGTATATTTTGTAGCCAGTAAGTAAAAAACATCGCAGTTTGTGACATTGGCAAAGCCCAGCGCCATCTGTGCCAATAACCAAATCTATCACATTGTACTTCCTGCATATGCAAAACAACCATGACTACAGACACTCATTTCTGTCAGTGAAATAGGAAATTATTGACAAAACTGACTCCCTTTTACAAATTTTAACAAGGTCATTATAACTTGTATGGTTTGGGATCTGCTTCAGTGCCAGTTCTGTGCTAATGTTTTGGGGTTCTTTTTGCATCTACCATTGAAATGTTAAGTTGCTGATTACAAATATCAGCATAAAAGGAGACATTCCAAAGTTGTTTCCCATGCATGATTTAAGTACTTTACAGATTATTTAACAGCCACTTTTGCATGAAGTTTCTTGTGCTTTGTATCTGTTTGAATTGAGTTGAGATGCCAATACATTTGGTGTGTGTCCCACATTGAATAAGCCACAGTTAGATATGATTGGCTGCTGTTGTTTTACCTTGGACTTGAACAAACAGTAACCACCTATCAGGGCTCCATGTTGGTCTAATTTATTGGTTGCAGAATGGCAACCAGCTTAAAAATATAGTTGCCATTTACAAACATTTGGTCACCATGACTGAGAGCTAAGTTGTAAGCAGTGATCCCCTGTGATCAATATCAGTTGAGTTGAGTCTTTTTTTGTCAACAGCTGCTGACTGTTCTGCAAAATTTACTCACCAATTAGAACTTTTGGTCGAAACTTTGATTAATTCACTCATGAATTAGAGTTCTGCCCATCAGAATTGAATGTAACATATTTCACTGTGTCACACACCAGAGGCGTTGTCTTCAGATTTGAGCCAAGTAGACAAGATATGAAGCAACAGAGTAACTTTGCATAAAAGTGGTTATTAAATGATCAGTAAAATACTTAAATCATTCATACCTGGCGAACAACTCTGAATGTCTTTGTTATGCTGATATATGTTATCAGTGGCTGAATATGCTGACGGATAAAACAATTAGCATGGAATTGACCTGGGATGGGTGTGGGCGTGTGTGTGTATGCAGATTTCGAACCACATAAGATAGTCTCTTATTAATTTATAGGTGTTCTCATTAGAATTTTTCATTTTACTGATAGGAAATGATTGCATGTGCCTGGCACATTGGTCTCAGATGAATTCTCAATTGAAAGAATAAATTAGCAAATGACCAATAAGTATTCACAACTGCTAAAAGTAACATGTATAGGGTAAGTATCATTTTTATCAATTCTGCAGTTCTTGTATTGATATGGAAAAGTATAGATATATCAATGAATAATTTCTCCCCTTAACTTACAATGTCCATACAGTTTTAATCGTTATGTAAATATGTCCATGTGACGGCAGCTAATCAGGGTTGCTATTCTTCCTTGCAAGGGTTTAATTAGAGGTAGATCTCAGAGGATAGTCTCATATTGGGGTGATACATAGGCTGCATTCTCCCTTGGCTTTAGCTTAATCCTTGTACTGCAGATCAGATTTAGATAAATCATTGATAGCAAACACCATAAAATCTCATGCAGGAGGTTTCAGCCAATCAGAACTCTCTGCTACCAAAGTGAAGCAATTCATCAGAGACCTGCTGTATTTTCCTCTGTTGGTTTTACCCTTCATTAGTGTCTTGGGCCTACTCTATAGGCAGTTGGCATCTTTGCTCTATTTTCAGGAGTCTGTGTGAACTAAAGGTAATATGAGCAGGACAAGGCTCAATGGGGCTAACATTCTATCAATCATTCAAAAGAGGGGAGAGGTTAATTATTAAATTTGTTAAGCAGAACTGTTACTGTTGAAATGTACTTAATATGTTTTGGTGACATTAATCCAAACAGTTGCTATTCATTACATGGTTTTGGTCTAATTATTCTTGAGAGTTTCAGCTTTTGAGCTTTCTGTACACTAAACATGATACCAGGTAGTCTGCATCAAAGATAAACAATCAAGCATACTTAACTGACATGTCAGTAATGGCAAATAGGCATAGAATTCAGCAAAGCTATAGACCATTCTCAGAATGTATTCATGTATTCATGTGACCCTGGGTCAATGAATCCAAAACGAGGCTAAGCTAGGCACCAGCTTATAGATTTGTTAGAACCAGGGGACCAAATTATGGCAGATAAACGTTTTGTTAAAATTAAAGAGAAAATTATTTTAATAAACAGATTAACAGAATATCCCATACATAAAATGACAAAATTTTATATTGTTTAGACACGATTCTTCCCTATTATGTTTACTTTAT